>JAYXIM010045011.1:0-16012 GCA_037575425.1 Anastrepha fraterculus | reverse complement strand
CTGAAGCTGATCTTTGTTTTGACAGCACTGTTGCTGCCTTTTTAAGCGAACCCTACCAAATGGAGCTACCGATGAACAAGTTCACCAAAAGTGAAATAGTTAGCACTATTAAAAAGCTAAAAGATCACAAGGCACCAGGATATGATCGCATCACGGCCGAAATTCTCAAAAAACTACCTCCTGAACCCTATAATTTCATTACCCATTTGTTTAATGCGTGCTTAACCAGAAACATTTTCCCAGCTCAATGGAAAGTAGCAGAAATTAAAATGGTGCTCAAGACAGGAAAACCAGGCGATGAAGTGAAATCCTATCGCCCTATCAGTCTTCTACCAATACTGTCAAAAGTTTTTGAAAAGATCTTCCTTAAACGTTTAATGGTTTTATCGAACGCAAACAAATAATTCCGAAACATCAGTTTGGTTTCAGGAATGAGCAATCGACAATTGAGCAAGTCCATAGACTTGTCGAAAAATACAAACAGCGCTCGACCGAAAACAAATCTGTTCAGCAGTTTTCCTGGACATATCACAAGCCTTCGACCGAGTGTGGCACCAAGGCCTACTCTTTAAAATAAAAAAGAAATTACCACTAAATGCCTATTTGCTCCTCAAATCATATCTAAACCAACGAATGTTCTACGTAAATTACGAAAATGAAATTTCCAATTTCCAACAAATTAAAGCTGGGGTCCCACAAGGCAGTATATTAGGTCCAATCCTGTACTTAATTTTTACACACGATCTGCCAACCACAAAAGGTGTACTAACTGGCACTTTTGCCGATGACACCGCTATTATGGCGACAGCAGTGGATCCCGTAGAAGCCTCTTATATGCTCCAAATAAGCATAAATAAAATCTCCAAATGGCGCCGGAGCTGGCGGTTGAAAGTAAACGAACATAAATCTCAACACGTAACCTTTACCACAAAGAGAACCACCTGCCCACAAATCAACTTAAACCGTATTCCAATTCCGCAATGTAATAGTGCTAAATATCTCGGCATTCATTTGGATAAACGGCTTACGTGGAAAACGCATATCTTTACAAAAAGGAAAGCTCTAGGTTTAATATTTCGTAATATGTACTAGCTGCTAAACCGCAAATCCACCCTCTCAATGGACAACAAACTTATCCTCTACAAATCTATGCTAAAACCAGTCTGGACTTACGGAATCCAACTGTGGGGTACTGCGTCAAATTCAAACTTGGAAATCCTGCAGCGTTTCCAGTCCAAGACTCTACGCACCCTAGTCTACGCTCCGTGGTACGTGACAAATGCCCAAATTCATCGGGACTTAGACATCCCTTCAATAAAAGAGGAAATACAAAATGTAACCAGTAAATACCGAAATCGACTTCAATCGCACCCAAATGAAATGGCCTCTACCCTCATGTCACCATCATGTGTTTTTTAAGGTTGAAAAGAAAAACACCAATTCAGCTCGTCCAAGAGACATCTATAAAATATTGAATTTATTTATTAGAAAGGATATTTCAGTGGAAATATTCCTTTAATACTAAAATCAAAGCCACTCTTAAATGTAACCAAATATTTGTTAAAAAAATATATATATATATATATGTATAAAAATTCACATATTTAAGGGGACAGATACCTGTGAAATTTCGAAAAAAAAAAAAATTTTTTTTTTTATAAAATGTTAATATAATCCTTTAAGAATATGTAAAACAATGTAGAACGTAAATTTAAGTATTTCTTATATTACAGATCGTCAACCGGGACGCCTCTATTCTTTGCGTTCGAGCGCTGGGAAAGCTATAGTTGCGTTGCGGGCTTTACACGCGTTTTTCTCAAAACTATATTTTTCGAATTGGCGTACACGATAACTCAAAAAGTTATTGACCAATCTCCCTGAAATTTTGGCACAGATCCCATTTTTAATGATATTACTTTCTATGTGAATTTACAAGTTTTCGAAAATTTTTCGAAAAAATATTTTTTTCGAAGCAAAAAAAAGTAAGAAAATTCTCCCCAAAATTAATTTTTTTGAAGCATTTTATTCCGCGAATTCTCCCCCAGCCCCCCCCCCCCCCCCCCTTTTTTTTTTTAATTCATATAGAAACTATGGCATTAATAAACAAAACAAATTTGGGTTTTTTGTATTCAGGTCACTAAGGCCGATGCTACAATGCCCGCCGATTGAGAAACCCCGCTGCGACCTTCCTGGAAGTTGTACATCCGCCATTTTAAATGATTAAAATAAAGAAAATTATATTATTTTAATGTATAATTAAACTGTATGCCAATTTAGAAAAAATATATTGACTTCTTCATTTTAAATAATTTTAATGAAAATCACGGAAAATATGGCCGTTTACTGTATCTGTGCCCTTAAATTTGCATATCACATCTTCCTGTGTGCCTGGTAATGAAGCGTTTTGTATAAAGGATTTTGATTTGGGTGAATGGAATTCAAATAAGTTTAACACACATACATATCGCACCCTAAATACAAAAGGGTCACAACTCAAAATTTTCCACCACTCGAGCTTGACTTGTTTACAGTAGCACAGAAAACAAGCTATGTGACATATCACGTTGAAATTTGCCATGTAAGCTTATAACAGTCCTACCAAAAAACAAAAAATTTATTTTTGCCATATGTCATCCGCGGACCGTTTTATTGATAACGTCTCGTTCATATTTGAGCAGAAGTACATTTTGAGTTGTGACCCTTTTGTATTTAGGGTGCGATATGTCTATAATTTTGAAAGATTTGCAAAAAACTCAGCCTACTGCGTTAAAATTCTTTGTTTCTATCACCAACAAATTCTAATCGACCGCTGCTAAATTTACATAATTCAGTCTATTGCTGTTAGCTTTTGGTGAAAAATGTGTCTGTGGTGATTAGGCTTCATGGGACGAGTACCCCGCACAATTCCATACGTTCCTGTCATTGAGATTTCTCTATACATTAACGTGTTCTGTAGCGCCCATTTGCCAGGCTGTAGGCTATAGAACGGGTCACAGGTTGCGGATAGTGAACTTCCTTCAGATATGGAGGTAAGCTGGAATGAGATTTTCCTAACAAATAAGCAGTCCCGGACAAGCAGCGGGTGGTGCATGCGGGCGTAGTAGGGTGGACCTGTATAATCTTAAAAAAAGCTACAAGGTCAAATCCATCACCGACAAGGCGAGGATGTGCCGCCATAAATAATAAGCGCTTAGCCCACCAGCTAAATCTTAGATAACAGCCCCATAGTGTGGATAGGGACACTAGGCTAACAACCTATTGCTACTGAACTAAAACTGTTACTGAAACCGAATCAAATAAAAGTAAATGGAACCGCTTCGGCTATGTTCGACCACAAAAGTACAATTCAATTTCAATACGGCTTCGACAGAAAAAATCCTGGTATTGCCCAAACATTTCTTTAAATTTTTTTGTTTAAAAATTTTGTAAACTTTTATTTTTGAAATATATACATAAGTATAATATGTTTTGAACAGCGACATCAAATACCACGTTTTCTGTTAAAAAATTTGCTTCAAAATATCCAGTGACTCTTCCCATGAGTTTAGTTAGCAAGCAATACGTCAGTGTTGCTGGTCAGCTCAAGGTGTAAATAACAGTGAGCTTTTGTTCATACATGACAATATAAAATTATTCTACTATGAGTATTAAAAAATTTCCACATATACGCGCGCAAATCTAAAGTAAGTTCTTTTTGCTGTTCTTAAAACCAAAATATAAATTAATGTGATTGATACTTATGAAGTTTTCTTGCCTTTCTTGTAATAAATATGGTACACAAGATTTTTAAAAAGCAGTTGTTTGTTTATTATTTTGGTTCTCGAAAATGTTCGGTTCAATTTCGGTTCGCTAATGCTCGGTATTGAAAATCAATGTACGGTCGTTTTCTACCTTTGTCGGTTACGCAAATGATTTGCGATTGCTAGCTTTGCTAAGCTTACAAGTTTATTGTAAATTCCTTTGTTAGGAAATAAAATTTTATAATTTATATGTGGACTATATATGTTTATATGTTTGTACTCATATATAAGAAATACTTTTAAACATAAAACCACTTTTATTACACAGAATAAAAGAAATCTTTGAATAGAGTAAACTCTGCTTCGTTCAATTACTCAGGTTATGCTATGGAGTTGTTGTACCCTTCAAATATATATTTATTGTTTTATATGATGAGATAGCTTTTCGAATCACTTGTATTTCTAATCAATTGCCTCTCAAGTTGTGAGTACAATGAACTATAAAAGCAAGAATGTAGTGAAGTGAGATGCGCTCTCGCTCTTTGCTTACAAGCCCTTTCGCTCAGCTGCTGAGTTGGTATGTGCAGAGGTTCATGTGAGTGGCTTAAAGCGTCAGATAAATGAATTGTTGCCGGAGTTTATTACAGAGTAGGGACCGTTTTAATCCAAATTTCACACTTTGAGAGAAAGACTGAGAATTTCTAGAAAAAAAATTGTTTACGTAGCTTTTAGTGCATTAAATTTAAACGAATAGAATGCAAGTTTTAAGTCGTCCGAAACTCTTGTGGATTTTTGATAATTTTTTTTTCCTTGACGATGCAAAATGCGCCCCGTAAAAAAGAGAAAAGTTTGTGTATTTGTTATATGGAGAAAATGCGCAGTATCGTTAAGCTAAAAAGTGATTAAGAATCTAGGAAAATTTAGAACCGCTACAAACTTGCACTTTATTTAAAATAAAAAGAAGCTGTCTGTAAAGTCGATTTACTGGCGATAGTTTAACGTGACAGCGTCATAAGAAAATACTAATGGAATGGTTGCATTTTTCAAAAGAAAATTTTAGTTTTATTTGTTTGATAGATAGTTTGTATGGATATAGAGAAGGAGGTAAATGGAATCGCAATGGAATTGATCAAGTTACATTTACACAAACGTGTAAAATGACGAAACATTTATCAAATTTATGAAAGATATCTTCAATTTCGATTGTGCATAAGACGTTAATAAGTCAACAACACTAAGAGGCAACATCATCGATTTGCCTTTTTCAAGACACTTTACACTCGAAACACTCCCTTTCATTTCCTACTTTTTCTATCATCGTCCTATTCTCAACAGAGAAATGGTTCATTACCATGCACACAGGAAGAAGACATATGCAAATACAAATATGTGAATTTATATACATATGCGCATATGCATACATAGGTATATATGCTCACTCAAGTTGGAGAGAGCCAGATGTCGAATGTTGCCGAACGCGGGGGCCGATTGTGCCTCTTTGTCGTTCGTTCCGCGCTCTCGCTTGCAGTTCAAGCAAGGTAACGACGCATTTTTTGGTGCGTGCAGCCGGCTACATCGAATTATAAGACGTTATCACGTCAAAAATAATTGGCGTGCATACTACCGAAAATAGCGGAACTTACTGTTTTAAGCCGACTTCCAACGGAAAATGGTTTTTAAGAGGCGGTTTTTCATGGCAGAAATACACTCGGCGATTTGCCATTGCTGGCCTAGGGGCGACCGTTATTAGAAAACACTTTTTGTTGGCTATACTATAGATAGGATATAAAACTACATACGCAACATTATTCTTTTTCTTTTTTTATCCGCACAAAAAGCGTGCATTTTTAATAGAAATTGGAAAAATGTTTAAACATTTGCGCAAAAAGTATGGAACTTATTTTTTATAGTATATAATTAAATTTATATGCGAACAAAAATTGCTAAAACTTACCAATATGCCACTTATTTTAGTAAAAAATAATGAGTATCAATGTAAATATTCATTAATTTAAGTATGAATGCATTAAATGTAATATAACTGACAAAAAGTGGAAAAATAAATAAATAAAAACAGTAAAAAGTTTTGAAGATTAAAAAAGTTAAAATTTTTTTAAAAGGATTTCAACTCATAAAATTGCACAAGTCAGAATAAACACGTCGACATAATTCATAAATGATATTTTCAAGGGTTTTAATTTTTGATAAATATACTTTTTAATGAATAAAAAATTAAATGAGTACTTAAAACTTTTTCTACTGAAGTGACATTTTTGAATTTCGTTAAACGCTTCTTTCGCATATTCGTTATGAAATATCTCCATTTGCGCGTGAAAAAATGCCCTATTTTCACTACACCCACAGAGTATATACACACACACACACACATGGATAGATATGTATATATATATGTACAATCTATATGTATATATATCGTATATGTGTATGCGTTCTGCGCTTGTAAAAATGCAAAGTGCATTTGAATTTTTTCCGGCAACGCTATTCTCTTGACTGAGCGCATACATTGCATCCCTTGACAAATCAAATTTTGATGACGTTGTTATTGCTGGTGTTGTTGTATTATGCAAACAGGCAAATTACACTTCACTCAACTACAATTTTCATGCGCGACTTTTTCACAAAACTTTATCAACCAACTTTTTGATTCCTTTACTCGGTTTTTACTTTTTGTATACCTTCCAACCCACACAGTCATGCATATTATGCATTTATATTTTTATATATGCACACATTTACATATACCTGCATGTGTGTGTAAGTGTGCAAATATTTTTCCAATCGCGCCAATTCCCACTGTCATTTGATTTACACGCGGCACATAAATATTTATGCGCTGCCTTCAATGCAATACGTCGCTCCAAATGCTGGTGCTACTGGGTGAGAGCAAAAAAAAAACACAACGCCAAAAAAAAGACAACAAAACAACTAACGTCTCGCGCGTGTACTTCAGCGTACAATCACCCACTTTGAAAGGCGAATTGTTGGTGCAGAGAAATGTTGCTTAGCTGCTTAGTGCAACGGCAACATCTAAATCATTTGTCGTTGGGGAATTTCTGCGTGTACTTGTAGAAGTAAAAAAAAAACGCGCAACTAAAAAGCAACTGAGCGTAATAATACAAAAAAAAAAACAACAACAGGAAGAAAATGCGAGAAGTACTGCAAACTAACAAACAAATAATTTGATGTAGGAAATGTTGTATTGGCAGCAACATAAACAGCAGCAATAACAACAACAACTGCAGTGGTGATTATGGCAGAGAGGAGGCGCGACGGAGTTGACACTTGGCAACCGCGAAACCAGTGAAGCGCATTCAACGGTTCTAATGCGAACGCAACGAGTTCAGAACGCTTCTGTTTTATATGTATTTTGTGTGTGTTTGTTTGTGTTTTTATTTCTCTTTACAAAGTAATGCATGAGTAGGAAGTGCAGAGACGAGTGGAGCAGTCAAGCAGTTGAGGAAATTTTTAAGGTGAAACCAAATTTTACGAGTTCTAGAAGTCAATAAAATCGACGAGTAAACAATGGCGGCGGAAACAGCTGAAAAAAGCAAAAATAAAGAATAAAGGAAAAATAAAAAAGAGCAAAACTAAAAGAAAAAGAAAAAAAAATAAAAATAAAAAAAAGCAAAAAAAAGCAAAAAAAGCACAAAAAATAAAAAAAGCTAAAATAAAAAGAGTAAAAATAAAAAAAAGAAAAAAAGCAGAAAGAAAAAAAGAAAAAAAAAGAAAAATAAAAATAAATAAAAAAGCAGAAATGAAAAAAGAGAAAAGCAAAAATAAAAAGAGTTAAAATAAAAAAGCAAAAATAAAAAAGAGTTAAAATAAAAAAAAACAACAAAAAAAGCAGAAATAAAAAGAGTAAAAATAAAAATACGTTGCTTCACTTGTTCCCTATCGATCTGGCTAGCAAAGCGATTGCAGCAAAAGCAGCGACACGCATGAATGCCATATCGAAATGGAAAAAGTATCTTGGCCATTCGGCCATACTGAACAGGAACACTGTTATCTCTTCCGACATAGACTATCATGTAAGTCTTCCATCACCACCCTTGCTATTCTTCTGTTCACTCCCAACCAGGGAAGAATGGAAGACAAATCTTACCGAAATCGATGGCCCTCTGATTATATATACAGATGGTTCAAAACAAGACGGTAAAGTGTGATTTGGAATCTTTTCCAATTCCCCTCACATCAATCTATCATTTAGATTACCCGACTACTGTAGTGTATTCCAAGCGGAAGTATGCGCTATCTGGTATGCTGCGAAAACTAACTAAGAAACGAGAATATCACTAGAGGATATCCGCTTTTTCACTGACAGTCAAGCGTCCGTTCGAGCACTCAGCTCCTCTTATACCCACTCAGATGTGGCTCGATCCAGTCTCTTATCTCTTAACGAGATAAGTGTTCAGAATTCTGTCCAAGTTATCTGGATACCGGGTCACAGTGGATTCGAAGGTAACTGCAAAGCTGATGAGCTCGCAAGAGCTGGAGCTGCGCAATCAAATATTAGTAACTTACCCACAATCCACATTCCGCTCGCAACATGTAAAATGCTCATTGATCGAGAATTTCACAGCAGTGCTGATCGGAGGTGGCGAGTGGAAACTACTTGTGTTACGACCAGACAAATCTGGCCATCCTACAATCTGAAACAGACAAAAACCCTTATAAGTCTTTCGAAACACGAACTAAGGCATATAATATCTCTTATCACCGGCCACTGCCTTTTGGGCACTCACGCACGTCGGCTTGGGGTTCCTCAAAACGACCTGTGCAGATACTGCGAGGACGAAGATGAGGAAGTATCGAGTAGACATTTGCTGTGCAGTTGTCCCGGTCTAGCCAGAAGTCGCCTCGCTCTTCTTGGCTCTCCAACAATTGACAATCTTTCAGTACTCTCGAACCTGAAAATCGAATCTCTCATCAAATTCTCGAAACGAATCAATATTTTTGACCAAAATCTATAATAAAATTCTCGGTTAGGTGGGGAAATCAAATAAAATAATGAGCTCTAGGGCAACACAACGGACCCAACTTGCAGTCTATGTGGCACTCCGATGCGGGGTCACCCTTTAAAAAACCAACCAACCAAACGGAGCATTGTGAAGGAAGCTTTAATGCACCTCGCGGTTTTACGCTATGAATGAAGATTATGATGAGGGTGTTGTATACCCATCTGTGCAAACTATTTTTCACGTATCCAGCGATACTCTAAAAATGTTTAGGGTTCTTCACCTGCTTCTTGGTGCTACTTTAATATTTTATTAACGTACGTGTGATTACGAGCCATTCAAGGGAACTTGAAGTTTTTGACTTTACATAGCAAGCCTCGTGGCTTAAATAGCAAGCCTCGCGCAGTTTCATCTTTCCCGGGATATCCTCTTCCCAAATGCATTTTAAATGGGCAATGTCCCACTAAAACAGTTGGAAACATCCGTTTGAGAAATTTCTCACGGCGTTGGGTATTTTATTTTGAAAACATTTCGCGCATATCTTGTGTGGGAAAAATACACAAGATTACCAGCAAAAAAGGATTCCCTTGAGAACCTGTGTTCCCCTCCTTAAAGGATAGACCTCGCGTCGACTAAGCGGGTGCTCTGTAAGTGCGCAAACGTGGAATATCGCGACATTGCACTGGCCGCGGGTAGATCGTAGACGCTTGGTGAATTTCTAAGGCTAAGAAAGTCACAGCTCTCGAATTGGATGGGTACCCTTGAGGGCATTGCCAGTTAGGTATCCCTACGATGAGACTTGGGATTCCTTCAAGCCTTTTCTGCAGAAGCTGTCTAGAGGATGATTGAAGTTATATCAGCACCTTCTTCTTTCGTCGAGCTAAGACTCAGACATCTGGGCTCTCATTTTTTTGCTACACTTTATCCGAACCTAACCTAACCCGCAAAAAAAAAAAAATTCAAAAATCAATACAATTTTTCAGCCACTAAGACTTGCACTTTATTATATAAAAATTTAATGGGCTATAAAACTGCGTACTTGAAAATTTTCTTAAAGTATGGATTAAAAAGTGTGAAATTTTTATTAAAAATAGTTTTTTTTTTACTGTGCACAAAATTATAAACTGGGACCATAGGTTTTGTAGGAGAATGAACTAAATGGTTTTCCAATAACAGGTGTTATTTTGAATAGCACGCTATTTCGGTAAATGTCACTTTTGAAGCTGTCATTTTTTGATATTTGACAAGTAGAAACTACGCCATTAATAGAAATGAAAATTTGGCAGAGACGGTTTGTAAAACTCGAACATTTTTAGGTCATCGTGAAGCACCTTGTCGGACCGCAATACAGAAATTGGTGTAAAAATTCGAGCTGTTGGGACAATTTAGTGATGTGAAGAATAAAACCCGTGCCCGTCGCTCAAGAACAGCCGAAAATATTGCTGTTGTAGCCGAAAGTGTTGAAGAAAACCCAGGTTTGTCCATTCTTCGTCGTTCTTTGGAATTAGACATTCCACAAACGTCATTATACCGTATTTTGCATAAAGATTTCGGTCTTAAGGCTTATAAAGTCCAGTTAACACAAGAACTCAAGCCGGCCGATCATCAAAAACGTCGTGTCTTTGCTGATTTGGTCGTTGAAATGCATGAAAATGATCCGGAATTCCATCGAAGAATCATCTTGGGTGATGAGGCCCATTTCCAATTCAGTGGCTTCGTCAACAAGCAAAATTGTCGGATCTGGTGGTCAGAAAATCCTAGAGTTATTGTTGAAAAGCCTCTCTATCCTCAACGTATGACTGTTTGGTGCGGTTTATGATCCGGCGGAGTCATTGGACCTTACTTTTTCGAAAATGAAGCTGAAGCAATAGTTACGGTGAATGGATTGCGCTATCGAGAGATGATTCACGATTTTTTATGGCCCGGAATGGCCGGCGCTACGTGCCACACAAGCAACGAAACCATTGATCTTTTACGGGAATAACACCTCTTATCGGAAAACCCTTAATTTTTAAATAAAAGGTTATGAAAATGAAATGAGGAAAAAATTAATCATCAAAAGTTGCCTATGAGCCCTTGCCAATAAAGTTGATAAAGAACAGTAGAATCCACTAAAAATACTAATTCAGGAGTCAAAGCTCGCTGATGTTCGGTTAATAATTCAATTTTAAGAACCGTTTGGCGAATTTGAAAAAACGTTTTGACAAAATGTAAACTACAAGGTGGCGCAAAATTAATCATCCAATTTTGCTCTTGAATAACTTTTTTACTGAATAAAAGAAATAGACTTCAAATCAGGACCTTAGTAGGGGCCCTCACAGGACATTGTCTCATAGGAAATCATGCAAAGAGATTAGGCGTTTACACGCTTGATTTCTGTCGTAGCTGCAGAAATGAGGAGGAGTTGGAAACAATTCAACACCTTTTTTGCACATGCCCAGCTCTAGCCAGAAGCAGGAACCGATTTTTAAAATTCTACTTCTTTACGAATATAGATAATCTATACATTTTAGGTATCAACAACCTTTTACGTTTTGTCAAAAGCTCAGGATGGTTTAATATGGAGATGGAAATGTAGCTCAGCCCCGCGGTTCACAACGGACCCATTTCGTGGTCTAAGTGGCATCGTTGTCTCTATGTGCGATGCGGCTGTCAAACCTAACCTAACCAAAGAAATTATCTTAAGTGATGAAAAATTTTATTTTGACCTTTAGGTGCTCTATTTCTTATCTATTTGTATACTGCAAACGCCATTTGCGAAAATTATAAACCTCTTAATAGGCTGATTAATTTTGCGCCACCTTGTATTTATCGTTTTTCAATTTGCTAACGGTATTATTACTATTGCGGGCATAATGCCAAATTTACACTGAAATGCTTCTGTGCCATTTACAACGCATCCGCAGAAAAAAAAGTAATTGAATGGTACAGCCGGTGGAAAAAGTTTCAGTGTAGTTAACGTTGTTGTAATAGAATGCAATATAAATTTACAGAAATTTGCAGAAACCTATAACTCAATTATACATTTGCATTTCATTGTATTCATCGCTTATAAAAACCATAAACTTTATTTTAGTTTTAATTTGTTCCTCCATTTCAAATAAAATTTATACATCGATTTTCCCCAAAGACTGCGGTTCACATTTCTCCAATTAGTTTAACAACTTCATGCCACAATATTTCGTTTGCTGGCGCATCCAAGGGACCACATGACAAGTGTGCCTTACTGCTGACAAGTCAATACGAGTACGACACAACAGACAACAACAATGGCGTTACGTCCCACTAAGGGACAAAATTCTGGTACGGTTGGCTGTCGTCGTTTAAATTCTCCTCAAGTGCGCCACTTGTGTTAGAATTTCTCCAAAAGTTTTTAATTTCATAGCAAGTGGGTGAAATATTTAAAGATCTGAAAGTCAGCGGCACTGCTTCACAATATCGTCGACAGTTATTCTCTTTACACCACACTAACATCACTTACTTATATATAACTGTCAGGTTTTCCCCTCCACTCTCGCGGCCACACTTGTTCTCCCATTTGATTTTACGCCCCTTTACTTGCTGTCAGCATTTAGCCTGTCTATAAAATAAATACTTCCAATAATTGAGTTATTGCTGTGAAGCACTTAGTTGCTCGACACTTTGCCTTTCCGACTTTCCGTCTTTCCATCTCTCAGCCATGGCGGACAAAATTTTAGCACTTCTATGGTACTACAGATGCTTTAGTATATTTATATTTGTGCATGAGTTAGTGTGTGTGTGTGTGTGTGTGTGTGCTAAAGTGCCTCAGCCACATATTTTAACATCAATGGGGCTTACATCGACTCTCACTTGTTTCATACCTACTTAGCGCACATCAATAAATATTCGCACGCACACATGAGCAGCCAGTAACCGTGCTCACTCACATATACTTGTATATGTATGTATCTCCACAGAATATTTTATGTACTCTGTCTAAATACTCTTGTACTCGCATGTACTTTACTTTGTGAAAGCTTTGTTATATTGTTTTTGCATTTTTTTTTTTGCCTTTTTTGCACCCGAAATAGAAGTAAAATCAAATTAAAAAACAAGAAAAAAAATACAGACTACCAAAAAATTCCAAATTTATTGATAGCTTTTGTATGCATAAGCTAGGATTTTATTTTTCTAGCGCTGCTAACAAGCAAGCTCACATACATATATACTCGCATATACATGGGAATGCATAGTGTGCATGGGCATGTCTATACCATCGCTCGCAGCGAACACTCATAGAAAAACTTTGTACGAATATTTTGTATTTTATTGATTTTTTTGTGTATATTTTTAGCACAGAGGTTATATTATTTTCGCATAAATGTAAGCTGAGACGAATTTGAAGTGGCAGTGTGAGGGAGTAGCTGTACGAGGAACAAGACAAAGAACCAAACAAAGGCTGGCGGAAGGTGAGTGTATACAACTACAAGGATGCACAGCTTACTAAATAATATAAGGTAGGTATGTTATGCACCTGCGTGCATGCACTGGCGTATCTCGAAATTTTCACTGGAGGTGGACATAGATAACAATTTTTGTATAATTTGATTAGCTGGTGCCCGTGGCTTTGTTTGCATAGCCGAGTGTGCTTGTGCGTGACTAGCATTCGGTGGATCCAGATTGGAAGCCCATTATGGACATGAAATATAAACTATGGAAATAATATTTTCTAATAACTAACGCACCTCAACAACCAAAGAAAAACCTACGATTGTATTCTGCCTTCAAAAAGCTTCTCATGAACGCGATTTGCTAGCAGAAAACTGTTGACCGCTCCGTTTTGTAGAACAACATCCGAAAGTATACCAGAAATTATGGAAAAAGCTGCCTAATACGTAACTGAGGGGCCACCCGTCAAGAGTAATTTTATAAAAAAATTAATAATGAATATGCAAATATTACAACATAAGATCAAAGTGAAGCTGTTTGAAAATGCATTAACAATTTTCTGGATAGTATTGGAAAATTATTTTAGAGCAGAAATAGAAATAGGACACAATTAAATTTACCCAGTTGTATGTAAATAGCAGAGAAAAGGTTTGGTAGTTAGTTTTGAAACCACCTTTTCGCAACTTTTTAAAATATATTTTTACGCCATCTATCGATAATGTACAGTACTGCTATGCTTCCTTATGTCCTTGTTTGTCAACGCGTTGCAATCTTTGAAATAGAGAAGTGACGGCTGAGTTGTTTCAAATATTTGAAAATGCAGTGCAGTGATAATTTTTCAACGGGAGAGTTTGAAATCCATTAAAAAACGTAAGAGTGCTCATTATGTTACAATTTCAGTGTTTTTCTGTTATTTAGTGTTGGTTTCCTTGGTTTATGATAAAATCTTAAAGAATCTCGTAAAGGTAAGTTATAAATAGCGCAAATATTAGTTTACTAACCACTGTGACTTTAGTAGGTCATATTTTGTTTGTTTATATGTAATTTAAACTAATGAAATATTTTATTGTATTTACTTTTCCAGAATGCCGCGCATACTGAATGAACAGACTTTCTTTTAGAAGACATACCATCAGATGGTGAGAGTGTATGTAGCGTGGAGCCAGATGAAGATGACAACAATGATGGATCGCAAAGTATGATGGTGCTCGGTGACATACCCCCGAGTTACAGCCAGAGTTAGTTGATGGATTTACCTCGGATGATGACGTTCCTTTGTCAAATTTAGTCTTGCCTTCAACTTCAGCCAGTCATGATCAAACTGAAGTGGTGGAACCTAAGTGGAAGAGACACTACAAAATGGAAGAGTCAAGTGCGTATATAGGAGGTAGAGGTGTACCGACAAATATAATTGATTTGAAGAATGTCACACTAACACAACTATTTCGCATGTTTTGGTCAGAGGATTCAGTTGAAATAATCTGCTTCCAAACGAATTTATACGCCACTCAAAAAGAAACACCATATACACCTACTACGCCTGAAGATTTGGTGATGGGTATAAAAAAAATGCCCAGTTATAAAAACTACTGGTATTCTGCTCCTGACCTGCATGATCCTTACATATTGTCTTTTATGCCACTCAATCGCTTTGGCTGGCTTCTCAATAACTTGCATTTGAATGGTAGCAACATGATGCCCAATAAAACCGCTGCTAATTATGACAAGCTTTACAAAGTTAGACCTCTCTTGGATATACTGCAAAGAAATTTTGACAAAAACTATTATGCTTCAGAAAAAGTTGCTCTAGACGAAAGTGTGATAAAATTCAAGGGCCGCAATTATTTGAGACATTATATGCCAAAAAAACCAATAAAACGCGGATATAAAGTCTGGATGAAATGTGCAGAGTCCGGTTACTGTTTAGATTTCGACATATATACTGGAAAAGAAGGTGACAAGGTACAGGTTGATTTCGGTGGAAAGGTGGTTCGTCAGTTTTGCGAAAACTTAAAATATAAAAATCATAAAGTATTTTTTGATAATTATTTTAATAGCTATTCTACAAGTCGATCTGCGAAAAGACAATATATTAGCATGTGGCACTGTCAATTCTAGTCGCAAAAATCTGCCAAAACTAAAAGAAGACAAAGATTTGTCACGGGGACGAGTATGATTACAGGGTCAGTAACGCGAACGTTGCGGTTCTAAAGTGGAAAGACAAAAGATCAGTTCTCATTCTCACCAATTATATAGATCCAACGAAAGCAGGTGTTCTTACTCGTAGAAAACGCAATGGAGACAGGACTGAAGTAGCATGTCCTGAAGCTGTGATGCAGTACAACAGTTGCATGAACTATGTTGATAAATTCGACCAGTTGAAAAGTACTTATGCCATCGACAGAAAGTCGCACAAATGGTGGCAACGAATTTTTTTTCACTTCTTGGACTGCGCAGTTATGAATGCTTTTTGATGTGATAACGTCTTATAATTCGATTTAACAGGCTGCACGCACGAAAAAATGTGTCGTTACTGTGCTCATTAGTGTTACCTTGCTCATTTGTAGTTACCTTGCTCATTGCCGTTACCTTGAATGAACTGCAAGCGAAAGCGCGGAACGAACGATAAAGCAAACAAAGCTAACGAACGGCAACGTTCGACATCTTGCTCTCTCCTACTTAAGTGAGCGTATATATGTATGTATATGCGCATATGTACATATATAAATTCACGTATTTGTATTTGCATATGCCTTCTTCCTGAGTGCATGGTAATGAACCATTTCTCTGTTGAGAATAGGACGATGATAGAAAAAGTAGGAAATGAAAGGGAGTGTTTCAAGTGTAAAGTGTCTTGAAGAAGGCAAATCGATGAAGGTGCCTCTT
>JAYXIM010045010.1:0-21166 GCA_037575425.1 Anastrepha fraterculus | reverse complement strand
AGTGTTGTTGACTTATTAACGTCTGATGCACAATCGAAATTGAAAATATCTTTCATGAATTTGATAAATGTTTCATCATTTTTCACGTTTGTGTAAATGTATCTTGACCTATTCCATTGCAATTCCATTTACCTCCTCCTCTATATCCATACAAAATATCTATCAATCAACCTCTTTTTTAGTATATAAAGAGATCCAGAAAGAACACCACCCACAATTTGAACAATTAGATACAAAAGACTTTCGCAGAAGTGTTTACCAAGGCATACTAGCACCCGCTCAGGCGAAGAACGGCAAGCATTCCAGACGTTCTCTCAGTGGCTCTGGACCGTCATCACCATTACCAGTTCTGATAAAACGTCATAAGCCTTCAGTTCCGACAGAGTTACGCACGGAAAGTAATATGCATCAGCCAGAGCGATCTACTTCACGAAGATGCGCGAAATGCAGCATTAAAATAAGTCCAGCACGTACTGTTTGGCAATGTAGCACCTGTAAAGTCCCCCTTTGTATCCGCAAAGGCAAAGACATGTTTTGTAGATTTTCATAAGAAATAAGTTATTCATGTATTTTGCATATACATAACATTTTATTTTTCATTACTGCTTAGATTAGTTTTATGCTGAACGCCACAGTGGTTAGTAAACTAACCACCTCGTACCTCAAAAGCCTTAAAAGGTATTTTTGTAAACAAATTGTTTCTTAATAATTAAAGCCTTATTAAACCAAATATCAAATTGTTTTATTTATAAAGTCATCATACTAAAACTGTGGCTGAAAGACTTAAGTCAACTTTATAAAAAATTATGTACATATAATATATATTTTTTTGTGCGGAATCGCCACCAGATTTTTAATAGAGAAGCACTGAATATAATATTATTTTATTGTGCAGGGTTGCCATCTGATTTGGAATAAAGAAATACTGAATATATTATATACTTTTTTTGTAGGTTTGCCACTTATTTTGCATTAGAAAAACACCGAATATAATATTTCTTTTGTATTGGATTGCCTCCTGTTTTGTAAAAGAAAAATTTTGAATATAATATAATTTTTTTTGTGTAGGTTTGCCACCTGTTTTGCAATAGAAAAGAACTGAATATTATTCTTTTGTGTAGGGTTGCAACCTGTGTCTGTAATAAAGAAAAACACAATTTAATATTATTTTTTTTGTTGGGTTACCACCTATTTTGTAATAGAGAAACACTGAATTAAAAATTATCTTATATTACGCACATAAGCAAAAGCTATTTTCGAAAGAGTACAGCCAAAAATATTTGTTCGATGTTTGCCGCTTAATTTTTAATGAAAGAATACAAGAAGAGTGGTTTTCTAATCAACAATGGCTTCGCTGGCATATAAAATATATTATTATATATATTATTTTTATTGAAATTATTTTCATTAATATTTTTATTGGAAACGAAATTATTTTTATTATTGCTTGTTTTCTCAATAATGGTTTTATTGAAGTTATTTTTATACTTCATTCAATTTTGCAATTTATTACCACTTTCGCAATAGGTGGCAACACCTTGTACCTTTTTTAAATATCTTCTTAATTTTTTTATAAAGTTCTTATTTATAAAGTTCATTTGATATCTAAGCGGCAATATCTACTCAATTTTTTTTTAATTTATACTTTTCATTAAATATTATGTGGCTCCTCTATTCAAAATAATGTTTAATTAAAGTTTTTTCTAAGTTATGTTAAATATTATATTTCCTATTCTGATACCTACGTATATCTGTTTATTAAATTCAACAATGCTACAAATTTCCATTTGTCCATTTCCAGTAAAAAGTAGATGGCCACACTCTTCGAAAAGAGTTTTTAAAGAACGATTTCTTCATGCTTTTGAACATCTTTCATTTGATATTTGTATTGCAATATCTAATTAAATATTGCCTTATTGCCTTTCATTTCATATTTTTTCAATAATATTCAGGTGGCAACAATATTCAAAAAACTCACTTCAGAAAACTCCATTCACGTAACTCCATTCGTTTCAAATATATTTTCAAGTACTTAATTCAGCATACTAATTAATTCTTCTATAAAATACTAAGTGGCAACTCTATACAAAATAATATTTAATTGAACTCTTTTCTAAGATATTTCCACTGATATCTACGTAGGTCTGCGTATTGAATTCAGCTGTGCTATATATTTCCATTTTTTCATTTCCAATACATTGTGGGTTGCCACACTACCCAAAAAGAGTTTTTTAATTAACAATTTCTTCATTCTTTTGAACATATTTTGTTTGATATTTATATGAGAATATCTAATTAAATATTACTCTTCATATATATTTTTCCAAAAATATTCAGGTGGCAATCACCACTCAAAAGTTTTTTTTTGTATATTTTTACACTCCTATTGTTACAAATAAATATGCATGTGCTTATTTAAGCTTAGTAATTAATTTATATTATCCTGCAAATATTATGTGGTAACTCTACATAGAATAATATTTCATTAAGTAAGTTGTAAGTTTTTAGAACAAATTTACTTTGATACAAATAGCTTAATATTGAATTCAGCGGTGCAGTATGTATTTATGTTTCTCAATAAAGTTTTCTTTTTCAATAAGAAACAGGTGGTAACACTCTGCCAAAAATAAAATACCATCTACAACCAATCAAAGAAATTGTATTGTACGCTGAGCTAAGAATGTGAAAATTGCTGCCATAGAAGCCAGAAAGGATATTAAGCCCAATGGCGTAATAGGAACTACGGATGAGCTCTTTTTCTTATTAGAAATTTTTTTTTGCAAAATTTTATTTCTAGTATCAGGTAAAATACATGCACGGCTGTATTACACCCGACCTTTTTCACGGTTCTTTAGTTTCCGTAGAACAATTTTGTGGTTCTTCTGAGAGGAACTATTAAATCCCTGCAATTTGGCGCAGATTACAATGATTTGTTTGCTTTGCGATTACCAGAATGATCGATTATAGAAACAGCTTCCCAAAGTGTACTGGGGTTAGGCGAGCTTTGGAAAGGTCTTTGGAAAGACTGGATATTTGGACAATTCTACATATGTATATACCCATTGTATACTCCTTCAAAGGCTCAAAAACCCGCAGGGAATCGGTGCCTTACATCGAATTTGCTATCCTATTTGGTAAAAGATTTGAAACTTTGTTTGCCACTATAGCAGAATGAAGGAAATGCTGCCTACTGCACGTATCTCAACTTCTATCAAGAAGGTTTCAAAATAAACTGTGGAGTGGATGCTATAAAATACATCAGCTCTATGAGCATGACTATTTGTATTTGACCCTTGTATGTCGTGTTCAGCTAATAGAACCGCTTCTCATTTGAGAGCCCTGATTAGCAGTCTTCGTCGCGGTCTTGGCTGCAGCTGCTACCTTTCAGAAGAGTGCGGAAGTACTTCAAAAATGGATTCAATGGTGCTAAAGCCTTAAAAATGTTGGTTAACTGTTTCTGTAATGATACTGTAAGGAAAACAGCCGTTTACGAGTGGCATAAACGCTTCTGAAGAATTTGTGAATCCATCGAGAATGACGAAACCTAGCGGCAGGCCGTCGACATCGAAGCCTGATGAGAGCATCAATAAAGTGAAAAGTTGATTAATAACCACAAATTATCTATCAGAGAGTTGACAGAGGACTTGAGCATTGCTTATGGATCCGTTTAAGACTTTGTACAGGGTCGGCCATATAGCGATTTCTTTTTGAACCACCTATTTTTTTCAGAATGTTAACACAAATGACATTTCAAATGTGTTCATAATTTACTTAAAGGTTTGACATTTACGAAATGACACGCTATACGCTTAGACAAAATTGGGAAATATTGAAAACCTATTTCCAAAGTGGTAAGTCTTCTTCTTTTTTGATGAAGCTCATTTTCACATTGATGGCTACGTCAATAAGCAAAATTGTCGGATTTGGGGCTCAGAAAATCCACACGTTACTGTAGAGAAGCAAATGCATCCACAACGAGTCACTGTTTGGTGCGGTTTTTTGTCTGGCGGCATCATCGGGCCGTTTTTTTCGAAAATGAGCGAGATGCCGCGGTTACAGTAAATGGCGAGCGTTACCGTGACATGCTCAACGAGTTTTTGTTTCCAAAAATTGAAGAGGATGACGTGGACGACATTTGGTTTCAACAGGACGGTGCAACTTGTCACACAGCCAAAGTTACACTCGAACTTTTGGTTACCGTTTTTGAAAACCGAATAATCAGCCGAAATTCCGATATCAATTGGCTGCCTCTGAGCTGTGATTTATTGGACTATTTTTTGTGGGGAGCCGTTAAGGACAAATGCTATGCGAACCATCCAGAGACGATTGATGCTTTAAAACACGAAATCGAAGTTGCCATTCATGAAATTGGGGCCCAAACAATCAAAAGTGTCCTTAAAAGTTGGGTTGATCGAATGGCCTACTGTAAAGCCAGTCGTGGCAGTCATTTGAACGATATTATTTTTCATTCATAAATGACAATGTTCAATCTTCAAAATAAAAAAAAAGTTTCAAAAAATATTAATTAGATTTTTTTTATAGCCGATTCAAAAAGCAAATTTTTCATGGCCCACCATATAGTTAATGATTTGGGTTTGCGCCGTGTTGCAGCAAAGTTAGTCCCAAAGCACCTGAATTTTATGAAAAAAAGGAACCGCGTTGATATCGCCAAAGCCATGATTTCCAAGGTCGCTTTCGACCCAACATCCATCAAACGCATCATTACTTGGGACGCGATGTGGACTCATGAAATCCAGACATCAGGCAAGTAAAAGGAATGTTCCGAATGAACTAAAACCAAAATAACCACTTTTTTTGCCATCAAAAAAGAAACGGATGCCCACAGTTTTTATGGATTGCAATGGTAATGTAAGCCAAAATTTTCGCTAGAAAGTCAGAAAGTTGGGTATTACGAATTGTTTTTCCGGTAAGTAATTCGCCAAAAAAGAAAACATCTATGGGTTAATAACTCGTGGATTTTGCATCACGATAACCCACCGTCGCACAGTGCCATCAGTATTCTTGAATTTTTTACCCAGAATGAAAGGAATACTGTCCAACGGCAATCGAATTCACCTCATATGGCGCCCTGCGATTTTTTCTGTTTTATCTAGCCAAAAAACAAATGGGGAACAGCTAAAAGTAATGGAAATATTGAAGACGGCTCTGATGGCTATACCGAAAATAAAGTTCCAGAAATGCTTCTAGAGGAGAGAGAGAGAATCAAACGCTGACATAAGTGCGTTGCAGTTGATGAGGAGTACTTTGAAGGCGATAATATAACGTTTGAGGAGCAAAATTGTATTTTGAATTTTTTAATATATGCCGGGCAATTTTTTATCAAGGGGTTACGAAATCCGGCACTCGAAGTGTAAGCAACTACAGACCACTCGTGCAGCTGGTGCATGGGCATCAGCTTAACAGACAGCTGACTAAATGACAATCCAGAGAAAATGAAAAAAAAAAAAAAAAAAATTACAAAATCAGAAAAGGATTTCAAACGTATTTGGCTGGAAAATCACAACCTGCGAATGTTCGTGCGCTCGAGCAGCTAAAAGTGAATAAAGTTTTTGTTTCTCGCACCATTACTCATTACAATGATACGGGTAGTATCGCGAAGGCGCTCATCAAAAGACTGCAACATCACGTGAAATGGTTCAAAAGTTAACAAACCACTTGAGTAAAATCCCCGACGAAGTACCTATCAAATGGCGAAAGAACTGAAAATATCTGAACTTAGCATCCGCTATATACTGAAAAATGATCTCAAAGTCAAGCCTTACAAGATCCAAAAGACGCATGATCTCACACCAAAACAGCAAAGCAGCAACAAGTCAGACTTGAGAGAGCGAAGGAGTTGCTTGTCTTGGCCGAAAGCGGCCAATTTCCGAACATTGTGTTTTCTGATGAGAAAATTTATCAAATTGAGCAACTCGTAAAATCCCAAAACGATAGGGTTTATTTGATCGATAGTTCATGCATCATCGAGTCATCGATTGGACACCAGGCGGCAGCATCCGCTACAGGTAATAGTTTGGGCCGCTGTAACCGCAGATCGGCGCTCTAAAATTGTTTTCACCGCGCCTGGCGTGAAGGTACATAAATGCGAAGTTATACCGGGAAAGTATTCTGGAGCAACCTCCTTTAAAGCCGTGAGCAGACAAACATTTCAATGACCGACCATGGACGTTTTAGCAGAACTCGGCACCGTCTCACGAAGCTCGAGTGAACCAAGAATGGCTAAAAAACAATGTTCCGAACTTCAGAACGTCCACACAATGGCTCTAAAATTCACCAGATGCAAATCCGATGTTTTATTCTCTTTGGGCCTTTTTGGAGAGCAAAAAGATTCACCGGTCTCAAGGCGCTGAAAAAGTCATTGTCCGCGAGTGGGCCAAAATACCTGGAAGTCACATTCAGGCAGCTTGCTATTCGTGTCTGGACCGTCGCAAGGCCATAGTCAAGGCAAAGGGTGGTCATATCGAGCAAAAGTAAATTGATTCTTAATTTTGTATTATTTTCACATATTTTTTACTTTGAAGTGAATACATTTTTGGTCTTTTTCATTGGTTACACTTGGAGTGCCGGACCTGTATTTTCCGAAATTTCTTTTTGAAAATTTTCTGGGGCTTGTAGTCCCCATAGCGACCACCTGAACACACGCTCCTGTATGCACCTATACTTGAACACCTAGATACATACATATGCGCACACAAGGGAATATAAATATAGTATATGTACATATGTGCATGTATAAGTAGTTACATATCTAAGTAGTGCAGTTAGGTTGTGGTAAAAACGCTTACTTAAATGTTCTGGGTTGGTCGACTGATTGACTTGAGTTGATGTGATGCTGCCTGCCTCTGCCATAACCAGCCTTCGACTAAGCAGACATCCATACATACAGAAACATATAGATATGTGTGTGCACATGCTAGTAGAAGGTATTTCCATGTAAATCTGTGCATATGTGCATGTAAGTTTACTGAGAAGGTTGCATATATTTGTATACCTCTATTGATGTGTCGCAAATTAGGGATTTAATATCAAATATTTAATGAGTAATTAGAGTTGCTGCGATGTAAGTACATAAATATTTATGTTTAAGTAAATGTGAATTCTTGAAATTGTTGTAATTTAAATGAGTTAAGTACTCATATAATTTACTTGTTTGGCTGTAGTTGCACATTTGGATAAGCTGTTAGATTCCTAAACGGAACGAGGAGTGTGTGCGTACTTAGCAACTCCCAAGTAGAGTCCAATGCAAGTCACTCTCACGCAGTTCTATGACCAGCGCATGTGGCTCGCTGTATATACGTGCATATAAAAAGTGGTTCAATTTCAAGGGCCGATGTTGAATGTGAACCACACCTAAACGTCAACGACACCGTTGGACTTCTTTCTTTGGGGTTATTTGAAAGAAAAGTTGACCGTCGATAAGCCAGCAACAATTCAAGAGCTAAAGGATGAGATAATTCGGCGCATTAATGGCATAGAACTTCAATTATGCCTCAGCGTCATCGAAAATTTGGACCATCGGATGGAGGTGTGTCGCCGAGGCAGTGGTGACCATTTGGCCAATATTTTGCTCAATACGTAATTGAGCCATCCCAATATTATCATAATAAAAAGAAAAGATAATAATTTCCTAAAAACATTGTATTTTATTCAAAATCAATACCGGCCCTTGAAACTTAACTACCCATTATAACTACATATATATATAGCACCCTAAATACAAAAGGGGCACAACTCAAAATTTTCCACACTCGAGCTTGACTTGTTTACAGTAGCACAGAAAACAAACTATGTGACACATCACGCTGAAATTCGCCATGTAAGCTTATAACAGTCCTACCAAAAAACAAAAAATTTATTTTTGCCATATGTCATCCGCGGACCGTTTTATTGATAACGTCTCGTTCATATTTGAGCAGAAGTACATTTTGAGTTGTGACCCTTTTGTATTTAGGGTGCGATATGTATATTAAATATTGGGTAGTCGAAAAAGTCTTTTCGTATTTCTAGTCAAACTTCAACTCATTTTATTTATATTTATAAGGAACTTTATTAAACCAAATATGTACCATTTTGGTCGACCACCTTTTGCCATTTTTCTTCTAGAGACATTATTCCATCAGTGTAAAACTTTTGTGGTTTCTCTGCGAAAAACTGCGACAAGTAATTTTCACAGGCTTCTCTTGCAGCAACCTTTACTCCATTAAGGGAGTTCTGCATTGCAAATGGTAGTCCGATGGTGCAAGGTCAGGGCTATATGGCGGATGCATCAAAACTTCCCAGCCAAGCTCTCCCAGTTTTTGCCGAGTCATCAAAGATGTGTGTGGCCTAGCGTTGTCCTGATGGAAGACGCCGCCCTTTTTGCTGATCAGTTTTGGCCGTTTTTTTTCGATTGCTTGCTTCAATCTCATCAGTTGTTGACAGTAAAGTGTAGAATCAATCGTTCGAGCAGGCTGGAGCAGCTCATAGTGGATGATTCCTTTCCAATCCCACCAAACACACAGCATAATCCTTCAAGGCGTCAATCCTGGCTTTGCGACCATTTGTTGAGCTTCACCACCCTTGCACCATGATCTTTTTCGCACATTATTGTCGTATTTGATCCACTTTTCGCCGCCTGTTACCATTCGCTTCAGAAATGGTTCGATTTCATTTCGTCTCGTTTCAATGAATCGCAGATGTTAATTCGGTCCATTAAATTTTTCACAGACAATTCATGTGGTACCCAAACATCGAGCTTCTTTTTGTAACCAGCCTTTTTTAAAAGGTTCAAAACCGTTTGATGATGAATGTTTAGTGCGTTGGCGATGTCACGGCAGCTTATGTGACGGTCGTGGTCAATCTTTTCCATAATTTCATCGACTTTTTCAACGATAGGTCGACCGGAGCGACATCGAAATTTCCAGAACGGAAGCGAGCGAACCATGGTTGTGCTACACGAACTGATACAGTATCGTCCCCGTAAACTTCATAAATTTCATTGGGGCTTGCGTGGCACTCTTCCCTTTTTTATACAAAAATTTCAAAATATAGCGAATTTCTTCATTATTTTCACTCATCTTTGAACAGCTATAACTTTCTTTCAACTTCTCCGAATTTAATTGTTTTTTTGGTTAAATGAATCTTAAAATGTCACCTTTCTAACACCATATGATATGACACAATGTGATTGGTAGCACTGGAGATAGATGGCTTCAACGATATCTATTGACAAAATACGAAAAGAGTTTTTCGACTACCCAATAATATTTATACAAATAATATTTTACGCTAAATATTTTTACAAGGTGGCGCGAAACTAATAATCTAGTTTTGTTTTTGAATAACTTGCATATTACTTTTTATTAAATAAAATAAAAAAATTTGAGAGGTGGAAACTTTTTTTGTACCTTTACGTACTCCATTTCTTATATGATTATATTCTGCAGCTGTCTAATTCACAAGTGTCAAATATGATGGACGAGTGACCCCATTTGCAAAAATTATTAATCTTTCGATTGGGTGATTAATTTTGTACCACAACACGCCATAGCACAGGGGCTTATTGAGCAATTTTGACAAAAGACTTTCTTTCCTTTTCAATTTTGGTAAGTTTTTTATGCAAATATATTGCATTCTCCAACAAAAACTATATAAATCCGAGTTTACAAATTTTCATAAAAATTTCATCAGAGCTTCCAAAAAAATTTCGAGTATGCAATTTCATAGCCCATTCGATTTTGTTAAAAAAAAGGTGCAAGCTCACAGACGCAAAGATTGCTATGATTTTTAACAATTTTTTTTTGCTGATCTGTGAATAAACTCCAACCAGAAATTTCAATTTATCGGAATTTAATTTTTGTTTTATATCCCTGTTCACTCCGCTCGGGCGCATAGGACCTCGACAAGACGCTTCGATCGTAAACAGTCCAGAGCTGTTGTTTCTGCGCCGTTCCATGTCATTGGCCGACCGCCGCCTCTGCTTCCTTGCGGGTTCCAGTTCAGTGCCATTCTCCTGATGCTATCTGGTGGTTTTCTAAGCGTGCAACCTATCCAGCACTACTTTCTGAGTTTGATTTCTCATAGCTTGGACTCCTCGTTGCTTTTCACTGCACGTCGTTACGGATAGTGTTTGACCAGAATGTTCTACAAATGATGCAGGGGCATTTGTTGACGAAAGATTCTAGCCTCTGGGTAATGCTGTTAGAGACCAGTTTTGTTTCACGCCCGCACAACCTGGCTTCATATACGAGCTGAATATTTACAGTTTGGAGTGCATGGAAATTTGCGAACTCGCTCATACTTTATGCATTCGCCCAAACGCCGCCCTTTGTTTTCTTAGCCTGCAGTTGACATTTTCATTTGCTCCGCTGTCTGTCGTGATACTGCAACCGAGATAGCAGAAGCTTACGACAAATTCCACCGAGCAGCCGTCAACAACGTGGTTGACATTCATAGTCTTCGTCAATTTGACAGTGCGTGCCAGCGGAACTAGTCTGCCCACCTTCGCTTACATACATGTTAGTGAGTTTGTGAGGTCCAGGTCCTCGAGATGTGTGCTGAAACTCCATATGATGCCTCTTTTCTGCAGGGTCAATCGACTCAGGACGTCGTCTAAAACGATGGCGAAGAGAAGGTGCGACAGGGGACAAGCTTGCCTTACGCCTGCGTTGGTGGTGAATGGGTTACTGAAGTTGCCGTTGTGTAGCACTGCCAGCCGGAGTTCTCGTGAAGAGCTCTGATGAGGCGGATAATCTTACTTTCTACTTTCTACTCAACGCTAGCCATATTGCGTATCGTTTAATTGTGTCGAATGCCTTGGTTGTTCTACTATGATGCAAAGAGTTTTGGCTTGTTCAACACAGCTTCGGTGCGGGCGATACATTGAGTCTGGTTTGTGTGATCGTGGATAGAATTCTGTAGATGGTATTGAGCAGGGTTATTTCTCACCAATGGCCGCAGCTATGTTTATGACCATAAATGCAGTGCATTTAAGTCCCATTGAAGATTGGCTGGGTCCCAAGAGTGATAGATTGGGTTTGGATCCCACCAACTTTTACCTGAAATTTTAGTAGACTACAACAAAGTCACGTGGGCAATGGCTCTGTTGATTTTTGTGCATATCACCAATACAAACTCCATTTTTGCCAACCTCTGTTGTAAAAAAACCGCCGTCGTACTCCTTATTAGGTCAGTAAATTAACTGATTCCTTCAAATTCACTGAGAACCTCTTAATAGTTTGATGTTGGCCACACCTTTACATTATGTACATCGTGATTGCATCCACAGAGTCAAAGCCAATGTAAAAACCTTCATATCGTTGGCATAAAAAAAAATTATTTGCAAAGGAGAAGCAATTGCTAATATTATTGATAAAAAGGACAAATAATAGGGGAACTAAAACGCTCACTTGGGGAACATCTGAATGAGTCATAAAAGAGTCCAAAGGCACATAATATAAAGCTGAACGAAGAGTTCGTGAAAAAATATCCTGCTTGCAAACGAAAAAAAAAATATTTTTCATCAAGACAATGCACCGTTTCCCAAGAGCATTTTGACAATGGTGAAAATCCATTAACTCAATTTCGAACTTCTGAAGCATCCACCGTATTCACCAGATTTGCCACCAGCGACTTCCATCTGGTCTGAGATCTAAAAAAATTCATGCGTCGAAAGTATTTTTCTTCAAATGATGAGGTCATAACAGCTGCGGAAGCATATTTTGCAGCTTCCAGATTCTTACTTCGAGATGGAATGCATAAATTGAAGTCTCGTTGGATTGATGTTCAGGGAGACTATACGGAATAGTAGAGTGTATTTCAAGTCACAATTTTTTTTTATCATACCGCAAAACTTATAAAATAATCTAGTAGTTATCACAGAGCTAAATACTAACTGATTTATAATTTCTTTGTGGGATACTCCTTTGGAAAATCAGTATAAATGCAATCTCTCCGCTAATGAAGATGCAGCAAATCTACTAAAAATTACTAAATTGAAAACTGTAGAGCGATCGAACACAAATCTACCGATCGAATCCAAATTCACAATGATTTGGTCCTTGACATATTCGAACAGTTCTTCGTTGTTTGATAGCTTCGAAATTGGGCGACCACTATAACATTTACAGCCATTCTTGAAAAAAAGGAGTGCTGGTTAATTTCTAGTTGTCAGTCAAAGTACCTGTCGATAAGGATTTAGTAAAAGTTATCTGAAGAGGAATCGCGAGTATTGGGAAATTAAGAGACGGTATACCACTGCGGAGAATATTCAAGAATTACCCGTTGGGAAGTCACACAAGAATATTTCGTCAAGCCGAGAGGCTTAAGACCTTTTACCTACAATAGGGAATTGCCCAACATGTGTGAGGTAGAGATCGGGGAAGTAGGAGGTTTTCTAACAGCTGAAGATTACTCAAATTAACATCTCACAAAGAATCACTTGCAAAAATTCACATTGAGAATGAGACGGTGTCTACTTTGTCTGGAAGATGATGAAACCACTGATCATATTTTATGTCACTGGACTGCTCTGGCAAAGGCAAGACTGCACACCTTTCATCGAGATCAAATGGATGCGAATGGAGTCAAGAATGCTCGTATGGCAGATATTTTAAAATTTGTTCACAAGGAGGGAAATTTACTACGAGAAAGTAAAATTTTTGAAATTTGAAATTTGAATAGGGCGAGCCAAGGAGCACCAATAGATTTGGTGGCACCTAAAACACTCAGATTAAAATGCCCATTGTATTTAGAGCTCTGGAGAGAGGGTAGAAAGTCAAGAAGGAAAGGAGAAAAGTACCGGAGAAAGGGATAGGAAAGAATAGAGATAGAGACAAAGGTTGTAAGTCCTATGGTAATTTTCCAGATTCTTTGGCAAATCTGTAAATATCCTTCAGTTTTAGAGAACGAATATTACTCATTCTCACAACATCGGAACCCAAAACTCGTAGCCTTGCTCTAGCAAAGGCAGGACACTCACAGAGAAAGTGCTCAGTGCTATCGGCCTCCTCCAAGCTAAACTGGGTCCTCAATGATTCCAATGGTGGTCATATGCTGACCCCGACCATCAACCGAACGTCTTTCCTTCCAAGTTTTAGTAAAAAGTTTGACAATTTTCTGTTCGGGCTTGTCACAGAACACTTTGCAGTTCTGCAGCGTTCTAGATCGGCCATCGCACTTTATGTAAATTGCAGACATAATCACTGATGCAATTCATGATTCCTGTGGAACTGATTCCGATTATTGGCTCTGGCCCTTGTGGGGGAACCGCAGATCCTCGGTAGGCCAATTCATCGGCAATTTCGTTTCCTTGAACACCGGAGTGTTCTGGAACCCATATTAGTACAAGCCTCTTCTGTCTTGTGACCGAATTAAGCTTCTTATTACATTCTTGAACAATCTTTCAGGTTTGCTTTGCGTTCTCCAGAGCCTTTAGTGCAGCCTGACTGTCACTGAAAACTCCAATCTGTTGCCCGCTGCATCTCCTCTCAATCATATATTCGACTACTTACAGGATAACAAAAATTTCCGTTTGGACAACAGTTGCCACTACCCCCTTAGCATAGTGAAGTACCATTCGGCTCCAGACCCTATTTCGTTCTTGGACCCATCGGTAAAGAAAATATCCGTCAAACCTCCAGGAATGCATTCTCGATTTCTCCTTTGCTCATGCAAATCTGACGTGAAATTTCCTTCCAAATGACACTATGGGGATCAGGTCGTCTTTAGGTGTCAAAAACTGTGGATACTACTCAGATAGCAACTTAAAGATTTCTCTGTGTCCCGAAATTCCGTCTTCGCGCCAGAGACCATATTTATGAAGTCTACACACTGCATTTATTGCTTCCTGCTGTATCTTAAGTTCGAATGGGGAGCAAATGAAGCAGCATAGGATTTAGGGCATCGCAGAAAGTTGTACTCATGGCACCGTAATGCATAACCATTCACTTCTTTGCAGCCTGGTTTTACCAAAGGCTCTGCAGCATAACTGAAAAATCCTAAATGCGCCATTCACCTTCAGTAAAACATGTGCTTTCCAAGTCAGTTTCTTATCCAAGATTATATGTATCTATATATAATATAATTGGCGCGTACACCCTTTTTGGGTGTTTGGCCGAGCTCCTCCTCCTATTTGGGAGTGCGTCTTGGTCTTTCACCGAAAGACGATCCTACGTTCTCTCTGAGTTTCGAATGATAGTTGCGCACCAACCCATTCCTATACGGCGGATATGTCGAATATATATGTATATATAATTGGCGCGTATACCCTTTTTGAGTGTTTGGTCGAAGCTCCTCCTCCCTCCCACAAATAGAGGGACCTACAGTTTCACGCCGATTCCGAACGGCAGATATTTTTATGAGGAGCTTTTTCATGGCAGAAACACACTCGGAGGTTTGCCATTGCCTGCGGAGGGGCGACCGCTATTAGAATTTTTCTGCATTTTGGTCTTTCACCGAGATTTGAACCCACGTTCTCTCTCTGAAATCCGAATGGTAGTCACGCACTAACCCATTCGGCTACGGCGGGCCGCCAAGATTACTCCTCGATATTTAACTTCATCGGAAAGACCAAGTGTCACACCTTTCAATATTGGAAGACTAAGTCGATCTAATTTCCGTTTTCTCGTGAACAAGACTACGGTGCTTTTGTTCGGATTGGCGGAAAGATCTTGTCTCATGCACCAGTCATCGATTTTGTCCAGAATCCTCTGTACTTTCGTGCAAAGCTCCTTAGGGATTTATCCGATGTTTCTGATATATTACATTTAATGGTGGTTGGGCTTGTGAATAGGACTAGTTTTAACTATGGTACTTCTAAAACATTTAAGAGGGTTCCAAAAATCTTTTAGGTTGAAGTGTCGGCCATTGGGCAAACTACAGAAACTTTATTTTTATTTTATTACACATCGCTGGAGTGAGCTCAAAAATGGTTACTAAATTTAAGAGTCATTAATATTTAATATTCGCCACGTAATGTAGAAATAATAAGTCTTTGGAAGAATAAATCTTCTACTTGTGATTTTCTTATTTGTTTAAGAAATATAAAATAATCCCTAGGCATTTCACATTTTCACAAGCATTGAATTGGTCTAAACAAACACAATTACGAGCAGTAGATAGCCTCAAATCTCCAAATCAAATAACCTAAATATCTTTACAGCACAAATATTCCGCATACGTACATACATATGTTTGTCTTGCTGCGATGGATTTATGCAACATTAAGTGGATTAGATATTCCACGCATAATAATAAATTACGAATAATAATCGCACAGCCATAGCAAAGCAGGCGAATCATACACGAAAGCCACATAAATACTTGCACTTACAAACCGAAAATGCGAATGTTTGGCCATCATAAATTTATGTACTCTTTCGCATGCTACACCTTGGCGTGTACGTAACGGTGATGGTGTACTGCTTTGTGGAGCGGCAAATGTGTATGCAAGCTGAATACCAAAGGGATACAATAAGGATATGCGTTTTACCTGTTCCATATTTATGCTAAATATAATTTAATGGCCAGCCATTATGGGATGTTAAGTGCGGAACTGATACGGCTAGGAAAACGAATAGGATGGTAAGCGCAAGTAACGAGATGAAAAGGTGCATTGAATGAGTGCCGGAATTTGTGGCTGAGGAAAGTTGCTGTGCCAAAAGTTGTGCCAAACATAAATCAGAAACAAGCTGTTGGTGAAGTTGACGAGTACGCAGTTTCGGCTACACGAAGTAGTGCGAATGCAAACGAAATGAAGTTTGTGCCGATGGCAGCGACGAATGAATGGACGAACGAGTCAACGAACGGGACGATGGCGACAAAAAACTCAGTTGCTGTGCTCATCGAAACTTGCATTCGCTTACATACAGTGAGCGGGCAAATTATTATGCTCAAATGTTTATTTTTGCTGTAAATTTTTTTTCAAAAAATGTTACAAAAAAGTTGTAAATTTTTTGGGGAAAAAAATTAAAATTTATCGAAAAAAATTGTAAATTAAAATAAAAAATATTTATTTTTGTAAGTTTTTTGACAAAAAAAAAATTTGTTTTGGTGTAAATATTTGAAAAAAAAAAATTTTTTTGTTGTAAATTTTTTTTTTCAAAAAGTGTATCGAAGGAGTTGTAAATTTTTCGAAAAACAAAAAGAAAAATTAAAAATTTATCAAAAAAAAATTGTAAATTAAAAAAAAAATTACGTTTTTTTTGTAAATGTTTTGAAAAAAAACAAAATTTTTTGTTGTAAATTGGTTAAAAAAAATATATTTCTTTTGTATGTAAATTAAAAAAAAAATTACTTTTTTGTTGTAAATTTATTTTCCAAAATATGTATCGAAAAATTTGTAAATTTCTTGGAAAGAAAAAAATTAAAATTTAAAATTTATCAAAAAAAATTGTAAATTAAAAAAAAAGAATTTGTTTGTTGTAAATTTTTTGAAAAAAAAAATTAAATTTAAAATTTAGCGAAAAAAGAATTTATTTGTAAACTTTTGAAAAAAAAAATTACTTTGTGTAAATATTTATCGAAAATCTAATTTTTGTTAAATTTTTCAAGAAATGAAAAATTGAAATTTTGTGAAAAAAATTTTAATTTGGTCGTAAATATTGTAAATAAAAATATATATTTTTTTGTTACACATTTTTTGAAAAAAAAAATTATTTTTTGTTGTAAATTTTTCTTTTCCAAAAAATTTATCGAAAAAGTTGTAAATTTTTCGGAAATGTACAACAAAAATTTGGAAAAATTAATTTATCGAAAAAATTTGAATCAACAAAAAATTTTTTTGTTGTAAATTTAAAAAAAAAAAAAAATATTTTTTCGGCGTAAATACTTAAAAATATATATTTTTTGTTGTAAATGTTGAATCAAAAAAGAATTGTAAATTAAAAAAAAATAATTTTTTTGTTGTGCATTTTTTGAAAAAAAAATATATTTTTGTTGTAATACTTTTTTTTCGCAAAATATGTATCGAAAAAGTTGTAAATTTTTCGGAAAGAAAAAAATTAAAACTTAAAATTTATCAAAAAAAATTGTAAATTAAAAAAAATAATTATTGTTTTGTTGTAAATTTTTTGAAAAAAAAATTAAATTTAAAATTTAGCGAAAAACAAATTTTTAAAAAAAAAATAATAATTTCAAATTTATCGAAAAAAATTGTAAGTAACAAGAAAAAAATTATTTTTTTGTTGTAAATTTGTTGAAAAAAAAATTATTTTTTTGTTGTGAATTTTTTGCAAAAAAAAAATAGTTCCACTTAAAATTTTTTGATGACTAAAGGGAGTGAAGCTTTCATAATTTGTTCATAATCCAGCGTTGCCACATTAAAAATGAATTATGGCTTTGGTTACTTTTTAAAATAAGGAACAAAGGACCCTTTTAGGTCAGAGATAATGGGTTAAAATGTTCTATTGTTTTTATTCAGTAATTTAACTGTATCTGTGCAGGATTCACCAATGAGAATCACAATTTATATATTATTTTAACCCTAACTACTTTCGATTTGCTTATCTGAAGGACCTCTGAGTAGGCAACAAACGACCTTTAGGCGAGAGATAAGTTAAATGTTCCAGAAAATATTGCGTAAAATTTCGCATATATCTTAACCTTCATTTCGCGCGGACATCAATTTTTCACTTTTTGAAAACAATTTTGACAAGAACATGAAAAGTTTGCAGACGTAAAAAAAGAAATTGAGCTAACTTTGTAATTACTTCGAATATTTGCAATATTATTAAACAGGAGCGTTTTTATAAAATATTAACAAAATCCCGGACTGTTTCGGTTTTCGCACAGAATTGTGAAACAAAATTATTGAAATTTACATTAAAGTTTTGTACTTTCAGATATGCATTTCCGCGGTTCATCCATTCAGATCCTCCAAAATAATTGCTCAGTATGCTCGCCGCGGCCATAGCCAAATGGGTTAGTGTGCGACTACCATTCGGGAGTGCGTTGATTCAATCTCCGTGTACGAATATCAAAATTATAGAAACAACTTTTTTCTAATAGCGGTCGCCCCTCGGCAGGCAATGGCAAACCTACGAGAGTATTTCAGCCATGAAAAAGCTCCTCATAAAAATCGGTATCTTTAGGCAGAACTCAGCGCCACGCCGTAAAGCAAAACTAATGAAATTTTCAAAGAACAGTAAACTAGCCCTGCTGGATAGGCCTGGAAATTCCTCAGGCCTGGATTATCTGGGCGGTACGTCGACCTTGAATTGACCTTTAATTTGACCACAAAGGGATAAACTGACAACGATTGTGGACGCAGCGATCTCAAAAAAATATATACAATTTTCTTTTTAAACTTTTCCTGTGAATTTTCTATTTTTGACCTCGAAAGGGCCTTCAATTTGTTCCCACAAAGGCAAACTAACAACGAATTTGGACTCAGGAAACCCAAACAGGCATATATCAGTTTTTTTTGAAATTTTTCAGTTATAGGGCAAACCTGGAATGTCCTTGCAAAAAAATTGTTTTTAAGCCTTTGGTAGTTGGGAGATGATTTTACCTCTTAAGGGGGTTGGAAATTTGCATACCGACTAGTATGCATTACTGTTTAGATAATGAAAAAATGCCAAGCTGAATTTGAATGCCTCCAATTTTTTTTTATTATTTTCGATTTTCAAAGATTTTTCTGATGTTTTTATCATCGGGTTCGCGTCCGGTGAATTTGAGAGCCATTGTGTGGACGTTATGAAGTTCGGAACGTTGTTTTTTAGCCCTTCTTGGTTCTCTCGAGCTTTGTGCCGAGTCCTGTTTGTCTGCCCATGGCTTCAAAACAACCTCCAGAATACATTACCGATAATATTTCGCCTGGCTCGATGAAAACGAGAGCGCCCATCTGCGGTTACAGCGGACCAAACCATTACCTGTGGCGGGTGCTGCCGCCTGGTGGCCCATCGATTACTCAAATTCTCGTATGAACGGTCGATCAAATAAACCCTATTGTTTAAGGAGTTTACGAATTGCTCAATCTCAAAAAATTTCTCGTCAGAAAACACAATGTTCGGATATTGGCCGCTTTTGGCCAAACGAAGCAACTCCTTCGCTCTCTCAACTCTGACTGTTTGACTTGTTGCCGCTTTGGTGAGAGATCATACGCCCTTTGGATCTTGTAGGGCTTGCCTTTGAGATAACTTTTCACTATGTGGCGGATGCTACTGTCAGATGTTTTCAGTTCTTTCGCCATTTGATTGGCCCTTCATCGGGAATTGCGCTCAAGTCGCTTCTTCACTTTTTGAACCATTTCACGTGACGTTGCAGTCTTTTGATGATCACCTCTATGACGTTTCGCGATGCCTACCAGTATCATTGTAACGAGTAATGGTGCGATAAACAAAAACTTTGTTCACTTTAAGGTGCTCGAGCTCACGAACAATCGCTGGTTGTGACTTTCCAGCCAAATATAATGCAATCAGCACTATTACGTTAGAAATCCATTGATTCCATCTTTTTTCGCGTTTTCCTCGGTAAAATGCTTCCGCGCGCTTGTATGATAACGTCTGGTTGCCCTTCGCAGCTAACCACAGCTGGTACCCTGTATCAATAAGAACGTTCCGAACCCATGATTCCATGCCAAGTCATCCAAGTATTTTGGGCATTGCTAGAAAATTTTTCCAAAAATTGGTTTATTTGACGATTTGATTATATTAAGAAATAAAACTCAAAAAATGTTTAACAAAAGATTAAAATATTAAGTAGTTATTTATTCTATGTTGAAAATTGTTTTAAGTTTTTTTTAAATTTTTTAGGATAGAATAAACTTTTTAGGATTTTTTTTTTGAAAAATACATATATACAGGCATGTTCTGCAAATCGTTTCCGGGCAATATTTTCGCATTTTCCGTCTTCAAATCGTTTGACATGTCCTGTAAACCGTTCCGTTTTCGTTTTTTTTCGAACATCAGCAAATCGTTTTGTCACCCTGTTCTGGAATTCGAAATCGTTAAAATTTTCCAGTTAAATTTTCGGTAACTTAAACATTAGCGGTTTGTGGCATTCTTATAAACTGTTTGTTGAAATAAATTTATCAAAATGTGAGTATTTACTCAAAATAACTGCATAGATTTATGTAAATAAAAGTGTTTATTTAAAATATTTAAAACTTATTCAAAAACTTTTAGGGGAAAACACAAGAACTCCAAGCAAGAGCTAATTTTAGTCGAGTTTATGGAATCTCATCCAGATTTGGCGAAGAATTTTTCGAAGGGCGACAGAGTTGCTGTTGAGGAAAAGTGGAAAGAGCTAACGATGCTGCTAAATGCAGAAGGGCCGCCCAAAAAAGATGTTAATGGATGGAAAAATGTAAGTATTTAGTCAAATATTAAAATAAATATTTTTGAGTTGTCTTTTTTCAAGATATGGTCTGACTGGAAAGGGTGCTTTCGGAAAAAGGTTGCCCATAACAATCTAGAATCGAGGGCAACAGGAGGTGGACCCTTTAATAAGCATGTACTGACGAGCATCGAAGAATGTGTTGCAAGAACTTGCGGAATTTTTGCAGCCGTTGAGGGCATAAACCATTCTAGAAGCTTTGGGACAGAAGAAAATAATAGCGCTAGCTAACAAGTAGGGAAGCGGTGGCTACCCCGAGAGCTGCAAAAAGGCCACGAGTGTCAACGCAGGACAGCCTTCAGACGTGTATAGCAACGCAATCTACTTGTATGGAGATTCGACGACTTTGTCGTGCTGTTGAGAAACAAAATGAATTGCTGGCAGAGCAAAATCGCTTGAAGACTCAAAGTATAGAGCAAAAGCAAAGACATTACCTCAAAATGGAGCAGTTGCAACATGAAACAGTTAAAATTAAAATGCTTGAGTTAGAAACTAAAAAAAAAATATAAAAGAATCTTATTGAACTGGTATGTATATATTTACTTTTAATATGAATAAATTTTATGTTTCATAATATTAAATTTCTAGCAATAGAGTCTCTTATATTTCTGCCAACACTATATAAACTACTGTTTTCCTCATTTTCAGCAATTTCCTTATCAATTGGATTGTTTTCTAATACGCTTTCTGTTTCAATGTCATATATTTGATTTCTGTTTCGAACTTAAATTCGAATTTAAATGAAATCGGACGAATTACAGAACACCCAAAACAAAATCGTACGAATTGCCATTTCGGATCCGAATTGAAATCGCGCGTTTTTCAGAACATG
>JAYXIM010045009.1:0-20743 GCA_037575425.1 Anastrepha fraterculus | reverse complement strand
CCTGATATTCTTATATTTTTGCTGAAAATTTTTTGGGAAATTTTTGTTGTTGTAATTTTTCAAAAACCCTCCTCATCTTTCCTGTTTTTTTTTCATTAATAACTGAGCCTATGACCGGTATTTTTTTTAAGTTTCATAGCAAAATTCCCATTACTTTTCGAGTTACATTGTGCCAAAAACTGCCCTATCGAAGCGCTCGCTTACGTACTCATAAAGTTTTTTTATCAAATTAGTACAATAATTTGACCAACCACTGTACGCAGATACACACATACATACATACACACACACATACATGCATACATACATATGCTTTTAAATATATTTATTACAAATGATTACGACAATGACGCAAATGTGAATGCTAATGTTGTCAATCATAATTCTGATGGTGATAATTACGATCCTGCTGATGATAATGGCGCCAAAGTTTCGGCAGATAATGGCGTTCATATTTTTAACACCCGCCATTGGGGATTGATGATGATGAATGTTGAGGTCGACGCCAAACGGGCTAGGCACACACACATACACACATACATATCTACAACTACAATATTCACAAATATACAGCGTTGCTCTTCGTTAACTGTTTGTGCAAACGGTGACGTGCAGCAGCTTAGCGAGCGAAATTGTCGGTTGACTGACAGGCCGGGCGTGTGCTCCGCAATGGAAACGACAAGAAATGAAAGGAATTAAACACGAGTGAAATTGAAGGCCTATGCAGGGATTTTTTTTCATCGACATGGCGTCTAGTCGCTTGGTGGCTGATGAAAGTAGAAATAGAAAAAGAAGGGGAAAATATGGCGGCATTTTTTGTGTGTGTGTTTGTGCGGCAACAAAGTGGAATTATGAGGCGTGAACGGGGTGAGCATTAGCGTGAACGCATAAAGCTTATGCGAAGGGTAGGCCTGTAGATGAGATGCCAAAATATGGTATTAAAAAAAGAAAAAAAAAAAACAGACGGTATAACAGAGTTCATTAATACCACAGACGCGACAATGCTGTGGCACCAACTTACGCCCTGTAATATGCAATGGGAATGCGTGAGCGCCAAGGATAGAGAAAGGGGAATGAGAAAGGGGGAAAGAGAAAGGGGAGAGAGAAAAGAAAAATCAACTGCTAGACAACCGCGTTGCCAACTATGTACTAACTTCCATTGGGTTGTGTGCGTGAGCGCGGACGACAATATTACAAGAAATAAATAAAATAAATAAAGCAAAAAAAAAAAAAAACAAATACAAACACAAAAATTAGACATGCATATTTGCACACATACATACAAGCACATATCCTCGTAACATTGCATGTGTTTGCACACATGTACTTTAACTTTCACAATGCCTGGCATCAAAGCCTATTTGTAATGGGAAAATTATGAAAGCAAAGACAAGACTCGTACAAACAATGTTAAAGCCGGCGGATGATGTGGACGCGTGTAAATATGTATTTACATACGTGTGGTGGCTCTTCCACCTACAATGTTGCTGGTGGCACAAATGTGTTTATATGTTTTTCAAAAAACCAGGCAAGACAGGCGACGGCGATTATGAAAGCCACAGTGCCACTAAAGGTACTCATTTGAAAATCATAAAAGGCAAGAACAAGTAACAAGTACACATACATATACAAATACAAACAAACAGTGGCCGTTGCAAGCTAAGCAGACCTAAAATACTTGGCAAAGAAAGAATGACACAGAGGGCTAAACAGAGCAGAAGGATACAAAGAGCATACAAAGCAGCGTACGCGCCAATGAGTGAGGGTGAAAAGCTAGCAGCAGCGGTGCAGAATGCGCGGCAATGGTGGAGACAGTCGCAAGCCGTCTTAGTTGGGGATATGACGCAGACAATAAGTTTGCAGCAATGGCATGAATATGCTGGTACAACGAATGCCGTAGCGTTGGAATTGAAAAGTCGAGTAGAAGTGCTGAAAAATGCAGAAGTACTCGTATAAGCGCGTGTATGTTGGGGTATTGTAAGCATACGAAGTGTAGGCTGTGCAAAGTGCTGGAAGAAGAGACGAAAGCGTTATTGGGCGAAAATGACAGAAGACGTGGTGTAAAAGTAGCTTTAAGCACGCGGCACTTTAATGGCAGTGAGCAGAAATTGAAAAATATGTATGTGAGGTGTGTGGCGTGTGGCACACTTTTCTGTCAGACTTTCTGTTTCGGAGTTATTTATAAATTATTCAGAACTTTGGTTACTATTTTCATAAAATTCCACAAAAAAGTTGTGTTTAAAAAAAAATACATTTAAATTTTCTAATATTACAACTTTGTTGATCAAAATTGGACTGAAAATGTGTGTAGAAAGCATACATTTTGTTACCCGATTTTGAGATTTTTTTATAGGCTTATAAAGGTTTTTCCAATAAGGTAAAATATCAATGGTTTCGTTGCTTGTGTGGCCCGTAGCGCCGTCTTGTTGAAAATAAACGTTGTCCAGATCAACACCATCCAATTCCGGCTATAAAAAATCGTTATTCATCTCTCGATAGCGCAATCCATTCACCGTAAATGTTGCTCCAGCTTCATTTTCAAAAAAGTAAGGTCCAATGACTCCGCCGGACCATAAACCGCTCATCAAACAGTCACAAGTTGAGGATAGAGAGGCTTTTCAACAATAACTCTAGGATTTTCTGTGCCCCAGATCCGACAATTTTGCTTGTTGGCGAAGCCTCCAAGGTGGCAATGTGCCTCATCACTCGAGATGATTTTTCGATGGAATTCCGGATCATTTTCGTGCATTTCAACGACCCAATCAGCAAAGACACGACTTTGTTGATGATCGGCCGGCTTGAGTTCTTGTGTTAACAGGACTTTATAAGCCTTAAGACCCAAATCCTTATGCAAAATACGGTGTAATGACATTTTATAAAGAACGACGAGCAGTGGACAAACCTGGGTTTTCTTCCACACTTTCGGCTACAACAGCAATATTTTCGGCTGTTCTTGAGCGACGTGCACCGGTTTTATTTTTCACATCACTAACTTGTCCCAGCGGCTCGAATTTTTACACCAATTCCTGTATTGCGGACCGACAAGGTGCTTCACGATGACCCAAAAATGTTCGAGTTTTACGAACTGACTTTGCCAAATTTTCACCATTTTTATTATGAATTTTAATAATTTCAAAAGTGGCATCTACCGAAATAGCGTGCTATTCAAAGTAACACCTGTTATTGGAAAACCCTTTGTATGTATAATTGGCGCGTACAACATTTTTGGGTGTTTGGCCGAGCTCCTCCTCCTATTTGTGACGTGCGTCTAACATCAAATTCGTCATCGTCCACAAATGGGGAGACCTACAGTTTCAAGCCGACTCCGAACGGCAGATAGTTTTTATGAGGAGCTTTTTCATGGCAGAAATACACTCGGAGGTTTGTCATTGTCTGCCGAGGGGCGACCGCTATGAGACAAATTTTTTTTTCATTTGGTCTTTGACAGAGATTCGAACCTACGTTCTCTCTGTATTCCAAATGGTGTTTATGCACCAAACCATTCGGCTACGACGGCCACTTTTTTAGGTTTACTTGAACTAAAAAATCAACATAAAAAGTAGGTAGGAAGGTAGCTCAAATGATTGACAGCCTGCCTTTGCCACCAGCCTCCTTCTCTGAAAGGTCTCCACGTCTTCTGCAAAGGGGGTTAAATGTTAAGCCCCAAGTCTTTCTGAGTCCTCCGTATATTGTACTGAGGCCACAGGGTTTTCGAAATAGCACATGAAGAATTGGAGCTCCATCTTTTGTGCGATTTCCTAAGAAATGCGTTGTGAATTTGCTTTTTAACAACCGCCAGGGGTATGCCAATGATCGAGTAGAAGGTCTCTGAGATCAATTCAGTACCCCTTTCTGGCAAGCTCATCAGCAATTTCAATTTCCTCTATGTTCCTATGACCTGAAACCCAGATCAGAGAAATTTTACCTGCACACCTAAGAGGTAAAGTGAGCCCTTACGTGGTGTCTAAATCTTATGGATTAGAGGTTGCACTTGCCAATATTAAGAGCTGCACCATCGGCTTGCTAGGCATACCATCAGAGCCACTCATGTTGAAGAGGTCAGCCGGGTCACATGTAAAACTAGCGCGACTATATGTCTAGTTGGGATGGTAACTAAACATTCTGCTCCTTAATCTGGGATCGCGCGAGTCCATCGGACTTGTTTGCACTTGCAAAAGAACGCAGTAATGAGTAGCTGTGGCTGAAGCGATATCGGGTGTAAAAAAATCCGCATATGCTACAAAAGCCTCAGCTAAAGAAGCAGGCAGCAATCAAGCTCACGTAAACACTGGGATCAAAATACCAGATGCCGTAACGGCAAAGATAGTTGAAGAAGTGGCCGACAGCGAAGTGGCTGTGAACGTCGGGCTGCTACCCCACGAAAGTGAGGGATTTGATGACGTTAACAGCGAGCACAAGGCTTTGACTGTAAACATGTGCAGACACCGTGCCCAGGGCTGATATCTAGGCAGGACAAACACCACGAGAAACATATTTTATCAAAAGAGACAATAGAACAAACACTAAAATTTATTCAGTAAGTTGGTTTTGGTTCCTATTGTAGCATTTTTGAGACATCGGACTTGCTTTTCAACGAGAAGCATTACGAAAACGATTACATCCTCCATTTGTGCACAGGGGGACGCCGCAGGGTGGTGTCATTTTGCCCCTCCTTTGGTTAGTTGCTATTAACGAAGTTCGGTACCTTCGAGTGATACTTGGCTCTTAACTCCGTAAGAAGCTTTATATTAAAAATCGGGTAAAGAAGGCCACTACAGCTTTCTTCTCCTGCAAACCTATGTTCGGTAAAAATGCGGACTCAAGCCACCGGTCGTGCTGTGGATATACAACGCAGTGATTTTGCCAATTTTAACGTATGGATACCTGGTTTGGTGAGAAGCTCTTCGGAATGGCTGTAGTAACACTAAGCTGGGGAGAGTGCAAAGGACTGCATGCATTGGCATCACCGGAGCATGTAGAACTTGTTCCAGTACTGCCCTAAATGTCGTTTTGCACGACTTTTAAGTTATTTCCGCCAGACAAGCCGCGATAAAGAGGCTGACGACGATATAGTGCTCTGTAGCCGAATAGTTTTGGATCTCGGTTCTTAAGAAGCCCTGAACTTTTATGATTTGGCTTCAATACAAAAAAGTATCTATATGTCATGCGGACTTCGTGGTTTGGCGCGCGGAAGCATGGTAATCATTGGATTTATTACTATTGACAATAAGAGACTAGAAAATGCTTCTCATAAATGCTCTCAGAACATTTAAAAACGATATTTAGTCACATCGTATGTTCTCGCAGACGTAGCCGGGAAAATTTTCTTTCTAAAGGGTTCTACTACCCGATAGGAGTCGGTTTACTTATTCAGAGATCAAATATACCTATTCCTAGAGGGTCTAATATATTAATAAGTTTCTTTTTCTTGTCAGGACTGTCTAGTAAGTACAGTACTCAGCCAACATTAAGTTCGTTGTACCGCACTCGAGGCCTCTTTTTAATTTTCTTTAAATCTACTCGACCTTTGAAGAAGAGATCTGAGTAGATCTGGTGGATCTGATATGATACCTTTTCCATGTACTTCGATCATAGAAAGTGGCCCATCATCAATCCAACCAGCTGCCTACAATCCCTTCTGCTTAATAACAGGAGGATGTTCGACAGTCGGTCGAACATGGCAGGTAACATCAGTTCTGTACATCTGCAGCCTGTCTCAGCCTGCCAAGCTCCGAAGAAATCTGAGTAGATGTTGTGGTGCTAGGGAGCCACGGTGATCGCTTCATAACACATCCGTGCCAAAGACCTGAAGCTTGATTCGAGCGTACGCCGGGCAGACGCATAGAAAGTGGTCCGCTGTCTCACTCGCCTCCCCACAAGCTAGGCAGAGTGCACTGTCTGAGATGCCTACCTTTTCCTAGTGTTTCGCCCATAGAAAGTGGCTCGTCATCAGTCCAATTTAATGACAGAAGGATCTGTGACAGTCGGTCGGACATGACAGGGAATATCTGTTTTGTCCACATCTGAATATAATCGACAGCACCGCCAGCGCCCCATCTAGTTTAACCAACTAAACAGGTTACTATGGAAACATAAGAAAATATATATTAATAATGGCAATACAGTTAGTCTGTTAGGCAGACAACTGGACGGTCACCCTCCTCCCTCGAATGCAACCCATCAACTTTTTCTAACTAATTAACAAGCGCATCATGCATTCAAACAGCTAGTCAACCAGTCAGTCTTTCAGTTTGTCAGCCAGTGTTCCAGTGAGCCAGTAAGCGTACCAGCCAGCTAACCAGCCAGTCGGCTAACCTGTCCTTCATTCAAGTACTCGGCGAGGATAATTGTTTGTATTTTACGCTTGCCTAGAAAGCTAAGCAAATCTTTTGTTGCGAAAATGTTCTTCTTTTCATTCAACTTATTTGTTTCTGCTCAACATTCTTTTCTTACTTTTTTGCTACAGTTTTTGTTGTTTGCTTTCTTTTGTTGTTTGATGTTGTTGTAGCTTTTGTCTGCTGCTTTAGTTATGAAAATGTAATTCTCGAGCTGGTGCAGCAGCAGCAGCGGCAGCAGCAACATCAGTATCAGCTAGTAGTAGCAATCAAAAGTGGATGCAGTCGAAGCAGGAGAGCGAAGAATTTCACTTCAATGGCGGCTGCAGACAAACGTAGGAGAAACACCAGCAGGCAGTAAAATAGTGCGGGAGTATAGCGGAGGCAAAATGAAGCGGTCTGTGAATACTTATTGAGAGCGTAAGTAGGCGTTCTAGCCAGTGAGGGAGGTCAGTGTAGATGCAAGTATTTAATTTTTTTCAATTTTGCACGCAAAGCAAAAGGATGCGTTAACTTTGCTTTACCTTGAGTAAAGTACATGCACAGCAATGAACTGACATGGCCAAAAGTTTCAGCTAAATCTTTGTGCTGTGCGCTCTCCATTTCACATTTTGCTATGATGGACGTACTAACGGCAAGCCAGGCAGGGATGTCGAATAACTTTCGCGATATTTTGATACATACTCGTACTTTGCTATATATGAATTGCATCTGCTGTTGTGGAAAACTGTTTCCGATGAGACCCACGTACTTTGCAAAGCTAATGCAAGTACTCCTGCGACAGGCAACGAATTATATGCAGCTAAGAATTTTGAGCGCAACAAAGTTCCTCAAAAAATTATGAATACCAATTACAGCAAAGCTGATGCCAATCTCCTTGTAGTACTGACTATAGTAACTGCTTTAGTTATAAAATTATTCTCACGGATTTGGTTGTATAGAGCTGAGGTAATTTCTGGCCGCGAGGTCTTGTGTAACCAACTCTGTTGGGGCTTGAGATTGTGCCGATATTTAGATTTCTGATGAGGGTTTCGAAGTATTCGTGGCAAGCTGTGAGTGAAGCGAGCTTCAACTTCCTTGGCAGGTAGACAGCCTTCCTTTTCATCCTGGCAAAAGAATCGGAAGAATGTGCAATCTACCAGGTTTGAAATACTCGAGTGACTTTTGGATTGCAACGCCTGACCCATAGCAACGAAGTTGCCCTCTACGACTTTTTCTTATTCTCAGAGGTGTATTAGCTCTTCAAGGAAACTCATCATGCGATAGATCAAGGAAGTTTTGAACGCAGTGCTGAAGAAATTGGCTTCAGGGAATCCCCAAGCATGCTTCTAATAGAGAAAGCCACGTTGAGATCACAGTTTAATGTTAGATAGAGACTTAATCTTTCATTAAAAAAATTTTGCTCGCATTTTGATTAGTTTGTGTTTTATTACCAACTCATTTTTCTTCTCAGTCCCGAAGGATTTGTTTATCCGAAGGCCTAAAAGGTGATTGTTTGCGTTTACTTTTCCGCTTTGCCGTTTTCACACTCTGAAGTTAGAGGTCGCTATTTGAATAAGGAATAGAGATGTTAAATCGGGGTTCCAGGATTTCGGTACATCAGTATTTTTTAAAACACGAAAGTTCCGGGACCATTTTCCTACAATCTTGGGATTTTCGGGAAATAAAAATATAATATGCGAACAACCACGATATTTTCAGGACTTAGAAAAAACAGGCAAATAATAGCGAAATTTCCGGTACTTAAAAAATAATAGCCGAATAATCTCGGTATTTTCGGGACTTAAAAAATAAGAGGCAAATAATACAGAAATTTTCAGGACCTAGAAAAAGAACAGGCAAATAATAGCGAAATTTCCGGGACTTAAAAAAGATAATAGCCAAATAATCCCCGAATTTTCGGGACTTAAAAAAATAATAGGCAAATAATACCGAACTTTTCAGGACTTAGAAAAAGAACAGGCAAATAATAGCGAAATTTCCGGTACTTAAAAAAATAATAGCCAAATAGTCCCGGAATTTTCGGGACTTAAAAAGATAATAGGCAAATAATACCGAACTTTTCAGGACTTAGAAAAAGAACAGACAAATAATAGCGAAATTTCCGGTACTTAAAAAAATAATAGCCAAATAGTCCCGGAATTTTTGGGACTTAAACAAATAATAGGCAAATATTCCTGGAATTTTCGGGACTTAAAAATATAATAGCGAAATTCCCAGTTAAAAACCGAAACTTTCGGGACTTAAAAAATTCCAAAATCTCGTAGAATTTTACTACGGGAATCGGTGCTCTGTGAAAAGTGAGCATCGCGCGCTCAGGCAAACTTATGATATTCAGCGAAGGGGTCCATTTTTGGTTTAATGGCTACGTCAAAAGTTCCACAAATGGGCTGAATTGGGCAACTCGAAACCATTCAAGAACAGACATCCATTGAAAACAATCGTTTGGTGCGGCTTATCAGTTGGAGGAATCATCGGCCCGTATTTTTTCAAAGACGAGGCTGGCGCCAATGTAACAATGAATGGCGAACGCTATCGGGCCATAATAGACGACCTTTTGATGCCGGAAATTGAAGCCCGTGATCTCCAACGTTTCAACAAGACGGCGCTACTTGCCATACAGCCCGTGAAATAATGGATATAAATACTAAGTTGTCGTTTCGGTGAGCAATTTATCTCTCGTTTCGTGGATTGGCCAAGATTCTATGATATCACACCTTTGGACTTTTATTTGTGGGTGTAAAGTCTAAGTGCTTTGCGGATAAACCAGCCAATGGAAGCCAACATTACTAAAGTCACTCACGAGGTACCGACCGAAGTCCTCCAACGTGTCATTCAAGTCATTCAGTATTGGTTTTCATGATACGGCAAATGAATTTTATGAATAGCTTTTTTCATGGCAGAAACGCTCTCGGAGGTTTGCCATTGCCTACCGAGGGGTGACCGCTGTTGTTGTTTTTGTAGTGGTTGAGTATTCCTGCTGAAATATTCGTAATTAGCGACTAGCGGCGTTTTACTACCACTGTTCTCGTGTGATGATGTCTTGTGTGTTTCAGATTCATTTCGTTAGATCTAGGTTAACAGCAAACTTTTTATTTCTACGTCTGAGATTTCATTAATTTGCTGTAAGAATGGCGTGCCGAAATAGCGAAGTCTTGCTCTAGCTAGACCTGGACATTCGCATAAATAGTGGAAGAGACTTTCTTTCACCCCTTGCACTTCACAGCTTCTGCCGATGGATGAAAGGGATGTTAAGTCTTGTTGCGTGATCCCCCCTACCTGTAAGGGTACGTGAAATGTTTGGTCGAGGATATTCTAACAGATAATTCGTCGTCTGGATGTTGAACCACGACCATGTTTTTCTTGTAGTACTACACGTATTTATTTGCTTCCACCTTCTTTGGGCTAAAGAATAGTAGTGCGAAGCAATGTATGTTTTAATTGTGTTAAAAGGGGTAGCGACCGCGCCCGCCTCTGTTATGTGTAGTGCCGAACCTTTTATTGCTAGCTCATTTGCCATCTCATTAGCCTCTATGTTCCTATGACCGGGAACCCATATTAGAGTAATTTGAATAACCAAGGAGCTCTAGTTCCATTCTGCACTGCAAAACTAACTTGGATGAAATGGAATTGGAATCTAAGGCCTTTATAGCTGTTTGTCTGTCTGAAAAGATAGCTACTCTGGCACTAACTTCCTTCTAGAGTTTTAGTGATTTGCATGCTTCTCTGATCGTTAAAAGTTCTGCCTCGCACACGCTGGCATAGCCAGGAAGTCGAATTAACGGAGATAGGTTGAGCGGCTCCGAACAGAGGCCATCTTAGAACCATCAGTATAGATTTCAATGTCGAATGTCAATCACTTTTCCTTTTTTACAATCACTTTTCCTTTCATCCATTCGGCTCTCGGTGGAAAACGTACCCGAAAGTCTTTCTTGAAGTTAAGGTCGAAAACTGTATAGTCTGATTTGTTTTTGAGCAGTGAGGGTCCCTGTAGGAAGATCTTGCTGTCACCGTACGATCATGTGGTCCAGCTTCCTATATCTCTGAGTCTCACCGCGCTGCAAGTAGCGATGGTTTTTATATGTAAGTCGAATGGTAATAGATGAGTTAGAACATTAAGCGCTTCAGTAGGGCTGCTGCTAAGCGCTCCTGTAGTTAAGATACACGCAGTTCTTTGTATCTTGTTCAGCTTGGTTTGATTGTATTTTTCTAGTTAGTATTTGCCTTACAATGGCTATGTAGGACCATGTGGATAGTTTTGGTTGGAGACCCCATTTTTTACCCAACATTCTCTTACACGTGTAAAGTGCTATATTCGCTTTCTTTACCCTGTACTCTTCGTTGGACCTCCAGCTGAGTTTGGGAGCTAGGGGTGACTGCTAGTATAAACAATTTTTTGTGTTATTTGATGATTACGCATGCCGTCAGGTTTTGTACAGATTTCTGCACCCAAGAGTGCTATGAAATGCGTATAAATTTAGCGGCCTCGGTAGTCTAGCGTAAGTGCACTAGCCTGCCATACCAGAGGTTGTGGGTTCGAATCCCTGGTAAAGCACAGTCCTCGCACTTTTCAAACTTACCTACTTTCCTAGTTTCTATACAAAAACAAAAAAATAATATTTCCTCAACCCCAACAACCTTATCCTTCCAATCCATACTGCCGCACAAAAAAGTCAGCGCATTACTTGCATTGCGGCTGATAAAACATGCAAAAAAATAAAGAAAAAGACACAGTTACACATTGCAACCGTGGCACCAACAAGAGGAAGCCGGCAATCGCGCTAATAGCGCAGACACACCAAATTTAGCGAAGTCCTCAACCAACTGTACTATCCTTCTGCCAGAAAAATTTGGCCCAAAGATGGCGCTTCAAGCATTAAGAAGGCGCTGTTCCTAAGCAACTACAGGTGGGCAATCCCACTACTTAGGACTGGTAGCGGCAGGCTAATCACCTACCCTGTCAGAAAGCAAATAGATTAACGAAAGCAACGCAAGACTGAGTCTTGTCGAGAAAAAAAAAATAAATTTAGCTATGAACTGGGCTCGGAATCCGGGGCTTCTAATAACGGGATCCCGAAAATCACGACATAGGTAAAAACAGAAAAATGTACATCCCTGTTAGCGAAGTAGTTCGAACCAGAAGTGCTGAAGCGGAATTTGCTTTTATTTTTTTAGTTTTTCTTTTACGAGTGCAGGTTACTTAATCATTCACACAAATTTGCTTTACTAGCTCAGGTTCTCCCCGTAGGCTACCTATGCGCACAAACACACATGCACAGGCACACAATCACACAAGCGCATAGGCACATAGCCACACAAACACTCACAAATGCATCACCTCATTCACTCACATTATTAAAGTCTTTGCAAACAATTTCCCTTTATATTCATAGAAATTTTCTATTCATTTAATGTTGACGATGATTATGTTATGCTTGCAGCACACAAACTAACGACGTGCAACATTGCAACATTGCAACACGGCAACAATGAAGTGTTTCAAAATACTGCCACTCTGCAGTGTCGTCCTAAGTAAAATGTGCATACAGCGGCATAGTTGCTTGTGTATGTATGCAGGTCTGTGTGCTTCCATATGTTTGCTTGAGTTGTTAAAAATTTACTATTTAACTGCAACGTTTTGTTACACTTTTGCAACAATATGTACACTATTATTATTGTTGTTTTTCGTTTGTTTGCTCGTTTGTTTCTATTTTTTTTTTTTTTTTTGATTATTCTACGTTTACATTGCTTTGCTCTTATTGCTCTTGCATTTGCTGAAATAATGAAAATATTTATACAAAAGTATGCAGTAGTTTAAAAAAGTTATTCCGCCTGCAGCTATTAATTACTACGCTCACGTCAGTTTGCTTTTTGTGTTGATTTTGCATAAAAATACACACACTTCGATGAGTCATGCCCACCATACACACCTACACAATGGCCACCTAACTATACTCGTTCATGCTCTCTTTCTGCTGCTGCAACACCTTTTCTGTTTTGCAAATTTTTCTTTTCACTCTTTGGCATCTCTGTTTTGGGTTGTCATCTGCATACCTTGACATAAGAAATTTCATCTTGAGCTGCATTAAATACATATGACATTTCATCAACCCTCTTTCTTGTGTGTGTGTGTGGCTCTCAGCATGGGGATGGTGATCTGGTAGTCATCTCAGTGAGGTGAAATTATGCACAGGGCAGCCAGTAGTTGAAGAGGACATTGAAAATAAATTGAAATGAATTGTTTTTGTTTCCGTTGTTGAAGTAGTTCACCAAACCCCCTTTATAAATGGGTGGCACACTGGCTGCTTGAAGGATTTGATAGCGCTTCGTTATAACCTAATGCCAAACAATTTATTCGTGTTAAGTGTCTTAACAGAATTTCTCAGAACATGAAAGTAATCAAATGTTGAAATTTGCATTTTAAAAGTTTGTTTATACTTTCGGTAAGCAAACACAGTGTATGCTTTCATTGGGGGAGGTCCAACGTAGAATCTCTCTCGCCAACAAGTGCTACTTTGGACTAAGTAGGCAATTGAGTAGTAAAGTCCTCTCTCGACGAACAAAACTAACACTCTACAAGACTCTCATCATGCCCGTCCTAACGTATGGCGCAGAAGCGTGGACGATGACAACATCCGATGAAGCGACGCCTTGAATGGTTCGAGAGAAAGATTCTGCGAAGATTTTTGGACCTTTGCACGTTGGCAACGGTGAATATCGCAGACGATGAAACGATGAGCTGTATGAGCTTTACGACGACATAGACATAGCGCAGCGAATAAAGATCCAGCGGCTTCGTTGGCTGGGTCATGTCGTCCGAATGGATACAAACGCTCTGGCTCTGAAAGTATTCGATGCGTTACCAGCTGGTGGTAGTAGAGGAAGAGGAAGGCCTCCTCTGCGTTGGAATGATCAGGTGGAGAAGGACTTGGCTTCACTTGGTGTGTCCAACTGGCGCCGGTTAGCACGAGAAAGAAACGACTGGGGCGCTTTGTTAAACTCGGCCAAAATCGCGTAAGCGGTTATCGCGCCAATTAAGAAGAAGAAGCAAACACAGTGGGAACATTTCATAACAATAGCAGTACAATAAGAAGAATAAGGTATTGGGCGCCGTAAAAATTAAAAGCTTTTTGTATTCCGCTAATGACTACCTAATGAAGCCTAATAAAGCTTACAGGACCACGTAGCTGGTTGGTGTAGGTGTTGTCTGAGCGACACAGGTCAGACCCAATTAGCATAAAATATGCCATTTTGAGACACAACTTGTAGAACCACTGCTTTATTGTTATTGGAACAATCTTGATTTTACTACAAATCTGCCTATGCTGTAAATTTTTTTTTCAGCAATTTCCTTCAAGTTGGCCATCGAGAATTCCCCCAGCGTTTTATGTCGTAGAACACCCAGGCTTGGTTACTCACATAGATAGTGAAAAACTGTTTCTCTAGATTCTTTTTGATTGTAGCTTCTACATTTATTGTTGTACGGCCACCCCATCATCCTGGCATGGTCTGCCAAAGCTCAGTGGCCGATTTTTGTTTACGTAATTGTGAAAATGTCTGCCCGTGGCACTCTTCAGTTCTGGATTTGTTGAAATTGGGCCACGTTTGTTTAGCTATTTTGCAGGTATCTGTGTAAGTTCACCTGTCAACAGCCAGCTTCTGGAATAAAGGGAACATACGCCTTTTGCGTACTCCTTGGGGACAGCCTTTTTGCGTCTTTGCATGCTGCACGAATGTGATTTTGAGGTATTTCGGCCCTTTCTCGTTTAATCCCTTCTTTCAGCGCATCCATACTGGCATATATTTTAGTCATCACCTCGCTCTCCAAAACGGACCAGATGGAATAGTCCATCGGATTTGCGTCTGCCGAATTCGAAAGCCTTTGTGTGGACGAAATGATGTGTGGAACATGATTTTTTGACCATTCTTGGTTCACGCGAGCTTTATGAGACGGTGCCGAGTCCTCTTGGAACGTCCATGGTCAACGACCGACATGTTTGCGTGTCCACGGCTCTAAAGCAGCTTCTAAAATATTTTCCCGATAATAAGTCGCATTTACTTTGAAACCAGGCTCGATAAAAACGACTGGAGAGCTTACTTGCGATGGGAAATTGCTTCGAGTGTCCATATGTAGGCTCAAATTCTCGTATGAGCGTTCGGTCAAGTAAACACGATCGTTTTGAGTGCTTATGAACTGCTCAATTGGGAAATTTTTTTCATCAGAAAACACAATGTTAGCAAATTCGCCACGTTCGTGCAAGCGCAACAACTAACTCCTTTGCTCTTTCGCACCGAACTTTTTGTTGCTGGGTTGAAAGATCGTGTGCTTTTTGGAACTCGTAAGCCTTGACCTTAAGGTCACTTTTCAATATGCGTCGAATGCTGACATGCGATATTTTCAGTTCTTTGGCCATTTTTCTTCCACTTCAACATGGATTTCGTTAAAGTCGAGCGTTCACTTTCCGAACCATTTCTGGCGTTGTTGCGGTTTTGTTTGGTCCACCTCCATAGCGTATTACAATGCTACCAGTATCATTGTAACGTTTTATAGTGCGATACACAAACATTTAATTCACTTTGAGGTGACTGAGCTCACGAACAATGGCTGGTTGTGATTTTCCAGCCAAATATAACGCAATCGCATTACGTTTGAATTCCATCACAGAAAAAAAAATTCAACAAAACTGAGACGCAAATGCTTTTGATGGCTTATAAACAATATATTGAACTGTCATTAGAACAATTTTGACGTTTACCGATACAAGCAGTGTGAAGTTGTATCGTTCAACCTGTATATGAAATCTGTATTTGTCCTGGCGAAAAGTAAACAAAATTGCTGCATTACTATATAAGATCTATAGTTTCATGGTCACATGAATTTTTTTCCTGGATAACATAAAGAGATGATTTTTTATCGTACGGTGTAGCAGAAAAAAAATTTTGTTCACCGTAAATCAAAAATTGTTAGCGCAGTTGGTCTATCCGCATGCGCTTCAAAAAAAAAAAAACACGCCCTGGGAAAAACACCTGAAGTCATCACTTTTTTTACAGTACTTTGGGTATAAATATTTCTTAAAATGTGTGTTACATACAGTAAAGATTTTTTTTTATTTTTGTCTTATTTCAAATTTAAAAAAAAAAATCCAAAAAAAGTTTTTTTTCTACCGCTTCAGAAACTTTATTCCTTTGAGAATACTTCTATTAATCCAGATATAATCAAGACTGGATATCCACATACAATATTTTGAAAAGTGTCAAATGCTTCCTGACGTGCGAGAGCGGTTCAATAAGTGCCCGTGTTTGATGACAAAGGGCATTCCTGAGAGAATTTGGTGTTAGCATCGTGTGCTGCCATCTATCGAACGACGGCAAAACAAATTTCAGTCTGATTGATAGATGAGTTTGGATTTCGTAGCTATTCGAGTAACGGGTTTCGTAATTTTCTCTAAGATGGAAAAAGTGCAGTATCGTTCGGTAATTCGCTTTTTGCTCTCGGGGGAGATAAAAGCAAAGTTGGGTGCTCTCTATGGGGGAAAGCTATCTATGACCACAGTTAGATATTAATTCAACGAACTTAAGCGTGGATGATCATCAGTTTTTGATGAGGAGCGACTAGGACAACTGGCATACGTGGTTACCGAGGAAGTAACAGAGGCCACAGGTGTGTCAATACAGCTCCTAGATGAAACAAACGACCCCATAGTTCCTAAATGAAACAAACGACCCCATAGTTCCTAGATGAAACATACGACCTCAATAAACAAGTTATAATTTCGTTTACTTAGAGCTAGATGTTTAATTTGACTCCAAGAACAGCCTGCTCTGTCCGCCTCTGCTGCTACTTGTCGCCTCCATGTGTTGGCTGGTCTCCCGCACCTATGGCTTCCTTGGGGATTCCAGTCTAGTGCTGTCCTTGCGATGTTATCCCGTGGTTTGCGCAATGCGTGTCCGATCCATTTCCACTTGCGACGCATAATTTCTATGTGAGCTGATGTTTGCCCGGTAGCCGCCCAAAGATCATCGTTGCTTATAATATCAGGCAGAATATCCGCATTATATTTCGTAGGCAAGGGTTTAGGAAGGATTGCAATGATTGTGATATGCTTGTTGTTAAGTTCCATGTTTCACATCCATACAGAACTATCGACTTCACGATGCCTGTGTGGGTTGATCTCCAGCTACAGATAAGTCAAGACTCTACAAGACATCCACATACATAATACGTTGAAAAGCCTCATATACCTCCAGATATATATACAAATAAGTAGATAGATAAGTAGAGGTTAGTACCAGAAGAAGTCGGCATTCTGTCTCCATAAACAAAGTCAATCTACTAATTTGTATTTTGGGAAAGTTAATTTTGAATAGAATTAAGAGGAATTTAAATCAATTCAAATTTTCTCGATTCAAAGAGGCAAAATTAATATGGTTTTATTATTAAATTATTTATTAAATAGTATTAAATACAAAGAAGGAAAAATATTTTGATAACTGGAAATCTACCTTCTTCCTTACGAGTTCCTTTACGAGTTCCATTGCTTGTGTTTTTGTATATTGCATACTGCACAATACAAGTAAATAGAGTGATTAATTTTGCGCCACCTTGTACTTCCACTTTAAGCATTGCTTATAGCTGAATGAAATTTTTAAAAATTACTAAGTTCCCTCATTTCTGGAATTAATAGTACCAAAAGTGAATAAATCAGGGCTTGTATGGGAATGTCGTGAGCCACTCAGAAATAATGAATTCAGGAACGAAGTAGCGGTCAAGATGGTCAGACGGCGATTGTTAATGGGCTTTAAAAATAGTTCCATGCATTTACTTATTTGAGATTTCTTCTTTTTGATTGGCGCGATAACCGTTTAAGCGATTTCGGGCGAGCTTAATAAAGCGCGCCAATAGTTCCTTTCTAGTGGTAACCGGCAAGAAAACAAGTGGAGCTAGGACCTTCTCCAACTCATCTTTCCAACGCAGAGAAGGTGTTCCTCTTCCTCCCTAGAATCTTGCTCGCCTCATTGAACATTGTCATCGCCCAGGCATCTGCGCCGTACGATAGGCTACATTACTACGCTTATAAAATCTATAGTTTCACGTGCACACGAAATTTCTCCTGTGTAACAAAAAAAGTTGATGTTTGTTGCACGGCGCTATTTACTTAACTTTATGCTATCAATTTTCAAAATTATCTTTATTTAAATTTTTTTAAATTATTTTTGGGTTTTTTATTTGCGTAAGCTTTTCCTTGTATCTCCTTAATGGAGGTATGAGACACCCTTTGCGTGCCATCCTAAGCAAACTTGTCTTGTTGTATTAAATAAAAAATTATGTTGATGCCAAATACATATTTTATTTGTTCTTTTGGAAAGGGAGTGAACATCTACTTGTATAAAAAGCAGTTTTAAAATTCCAAACTCTTTCTGTTTATCATAAATTGTGCCGCTCCACAAGCAGCCCACCACCCCGTTCATATACACTTACTTATACATATTGGAATATATGTATGCATGTGTGCCAAACCAATTCTATTCCAACATTATTGCTTGCTGCCTAGTCACGTACCTGATAAATGTTCTTCTTTGCTAAGCTTTTCGTTGCACTTTCGTTTATTTTGTGGTACAAGGCAAGCCGTAGGAAAAGTTGTTGAACCCCAGCACAGAAAGTGGCCCAAATGTCAAGCTAATACCCCTATGAACATAGCAGCATACATACATACAGAAATACATACAGACATGTATACAGAAATGTTCACTACTTGTGTAATAGGTGTGCAAGCAATACAAACCACCTCTTAAATGCATACTCGCTCATGTGTATGTATGTGTTCGCGTGTATGTACATACATAGGTATACTTAAGCATAAGCGTCCATCGAATTGAGAGCGACAAACCAATAATGCCACATCTAATTAGATATAAAATAAGTACACGAAGAAGCACCTCAACAAGAACCATCCGCACCAAAAGTATTATTATAGGACTTATTAGTTTGGCGGTAGGTGAAGAGCGGGTGGGCCACCGGGACTGATGGTCGAATGAAAACAGCGAATTTCCCATAAAACTTTGGCGAGTAAAGTGTGCGCTTTATGCAGTGTAGTGTAAGCAAACAGTTTTACAATGAAAATAAATAAATAAATTTGTTACTAGAGCAAAAGTAAATAAACAGATCGACAGGCATGACTATTGCGTTTGATGTGGCGCGTGAATAAGCGAAGTGGTAAATTTCGTGTGACTTTATATGTTGATGTATGTATGTGTGTATGTATGGACATGTAATTGCGTTAGCAGCAACTAGCCAGGCAGGCAGCCAGCTAAATGGACGCTTCAATGGTTGAATAAGCGTCCAAACGACGTGAATGTTTGGCCAGCAAGAGCAGCCGGTTGAAGATCTGGGAGGAGATGATGAAGGATTGTACTTTCGGTTACTCTGAATAAATGCTTCTGGAGCTTCATACGTTAACATATTATGCTTAACATTTTACCAATAGAGCAGTACGGTAAGCAAACAGCTGCCAAAGCAACTCTCAGACAAAGAGAAATCGGCCTACTCAGAACGTACCAAAGAGGACACTCCTCAATTTTAGAACAATTCCCATGCATTCCCAACACAACGGATTTCTGTAGGACCAAGGACATCAATTTGTATAAATCCTTCGTCACAGTATTTCCTTCCAAAGAGGAATGGGATAACGGGCTCATTGTTAAGATGAATGACTTAAACATCTACACAGATGGCTTAAAACTGGATAACAAAGTAGGTGGAGGGGTCTACTCCGACAAACTCGGAGTATGCCAATCATTTCGCTTACCTGATCATTGCAGTGTATTTCAGGCGGAAGTCACTGCCATAAAAGAGGGGCTTAAAGAGATAAAAACGAGAGTATTATCCACAAATGAAGTCTTCATTTACTCGGACAGTCAAGCAGCAATAAAAGCGCTGGAATTAAAAACGCACTCGTCAAAAACAGTTCTAGAATGTTTTAAACTACTAGATGACGTATCTAAGTGCTACAAGGTGCACCTTATCTGGGTACCAGGCCACAGGGACATTCCAGGAAATTGTAAGGCGGATGAACTTGCAAGAGCCGGTACAACGCTCGATCTCGAACCGGATAAGACGCTGATACCCATGCCTATAGCCACTTGTAAATTACTTATAGACAGGAAAACCATCAAAAAGGTAAATACAATCTGGCAAAACCTCACAACATGCGAACTAAGCAGACAGACATGGCCGAACTGGAACAGCGGTCGATCGAAGATCTTGCTAAGATTCAACAGAGAATCTATAAGAAAAATGATAGGTGTTTTAACTGGTCATTGTTTAATAGGCAGCCACGCTAGAAGGTTAGGACTCCCTTACTTCGATTTCTTCTTAATACAGAAGAAGAGGAAACAGTCAGACACCTTTTATGTGAGTGTGACAGCTTAGCTACGAGAAGGCTGCGCACTCTCGATACAGCATTTCTAACCGATGTAGCGGACGTAGCCCATCTAAAACTAACGAAGCTCTGCTCGTTTATTAAAGCAACCGGATGGTTTGAAAAGGAACACGTAGAGTAAGGATAAGCTCCAGTGGTATCACAATGGACCTGCCGAAGATCTAAGTGTGTCTTACGACAACCACCCTACCTACCTAGTTGCCTTAAAACTCTCTTAACACGTTGGCTGCCAAAGCCTTTTTAGAATTTTGATCGTTCAGTGCCAGTGCCATTTAACAATTTTGGTCACCTGAGGCCAACAACTTATTTATGTTCTACGTGTCGCACGAAAACGTGCGACGTGGCGTCAGGGTAACATTTAGGTGTCGCACGAAAACGTGCGACGTGGCCTCAGGGTAACATTTAGGTGTCGCACGAAAACGTGCGACGTGGCAGCCAACGTGTTAAACAATTTCTAATAATTCGTAATTCTTTGATGGAAGAACTTCTATTGATAAGAAATTAACCAACTCATTTTCAGAAGCCTCCTTAGGTATCACATGACGCCAGGTCTAAACTTTACGGCGAATGCAATTCAACCTACCACCCAAGCACCCGGAGCTTCTGGCTAATATTTGAAGATGTTTGTGGGTTGGCGTTGTAAAGGGTGATCAGATTGAGCAGATTACGCTTGGCTGCTGTCAAATTAAATACACAGTATTCATTGACATTTTATCATGGAAAGACTTACGTCTCAATAACGTTCACAAATCGTAAAACTGCATTACAAAAACCGACGCTCTGTGAAAAGTGTTCATCGCGCGCTAAGACCAACTTATAGTCTTCAGTGATGGGGCCCATTTTTGGCTTAAAGGCTACGTCAATAAACAAAAATTGCTACATTTAAGCTTAAGAGTAACCCAAAGCCATTCAAGATCAGCCATTAAATCCATTGAAAAAGCCGTTTGGTGCGGCCTATGGGCTGGAGGA
>JAYXIM010045007.1:0-60335 GCA_037575425.1 Anastrepha fraterculus | reverse complement strand
GAATGAGCCGTGAATCTCTGCCATAGGTGGGCACTTTGCAGTAACAGTAAAAATATAATATTTTACTGATATTGCAATTTAATTTTCATTACCAGTAAACTTTTACTGATTACTGAAAAAAATTTGGAGTAAAAATATTTTTTTACTGATTACTGAAAAAAATTGCAGTAAAAATATTTTTTTACTGATTACTGAAAAAAATTTGGAGTAAAAATTTTTTTTTACTGATTAGTGAAAAAATTGCAGTAAAAATATTTTTTTACTGATTACTGAAAAAAATTGCAGTAAAAATATTTTTTTACTGATTACTGAAAAAAAATTGCGTAAAAATATTTTTTTACTGATTACTGAAAAAAATTGCAGTAAAAATATTTTTTTACTGATTACTGAAAAAAATTGCAGTAAAAATACTGTTAGTATAATTTGATTTGCTATTAGCCTTTCTTAACACAAGCATTCCAAATTTGCATCGCTGAGTTTTTGCCTTCCAGTGTGCTTTATCAAAAACACGGGTCTACGAGTGGTATAAGGCTTTTGCAGAGGGCCGAGAAGTAGTGGAAGATTTGCTCCGATCTGGCCGACCATCAACGTCTTTACGGATGAAAACGTCGACAAAGTCAAGGAAATAATGTTGAAAAACCCATAATTTCAGTTTGAGGGAAGTAGCTCGTCACCTTAGCGTGTCTCTCAAATCAATTCGCAACATTTTATACCAACAATTCGGCATGAGACGCGTGGCTGCTCGACGCGTTCCAAGAGAGTTGAATTTCCAGCGAATTAAAACAACCGTTCTACAGGAAGTACTTTTCAAATCTTTTAAGCAAAGCTTCATGCATTTTTTTGCTACTTTCGGTTAAATACTTAAAACTTTTAGGCTCCAAATGACGCATTTTTATCTTAAGGACACTATAATATTTGAAGTTTTTGCATGAAAATTTCACAGTATATTCTTAAGATACTACAATTTTGAAATATTGAAAATAGGGGTTTTTTTGAAAATTCTGGACATATGTAACCCCTTAAGTAGTTGTATTTTCGGATCGTTTCAGTTCGAATTCCACAAAATTTTTTCCAGAAAGTAAATCAAAATCAGCTGGTTTGTCATTCTTGCCATATTAATACTTGAAAATATGTTTGCAGCAAAATATGCTGGCAAAGAAATGTGTACAGAATACGAAAAGTGTGTTAAAATCGTTACACTTTTTTTTTTTTTTTATAGTACTGATACACCTGCAAGCGATTTAATGGTATGCCTACAAAAGTGTTCTTACTTCATTTTAATTCCATTAGTCTTAAGTAATTTAGAAATGTATTTTCGTTTTCGTTGCTTAAAGTCTCACACTTTGTTGCATTGCATTACATAGCATTGCACAACAATTTGATATTGATAATTACTACAACACAAAAGCCATTTGGCATATTAACTCAAACTACTGGAACGTTAATTGCAACCCGTTTAACTGCCCTTTGGCCGCACGTACGTAACAAAGCAAAAACAAATAGAAACAAAAAAAAAGCGAGAAACACTCAACACCACTCAGCCCAACTCAACTGAACACAACGCAGGCGCACTGCAATGACGCTCAACTCGCTATTTGTACGTGTAAGGAAATGGAGAGCGCGCAGGAAGTGCAGAGAGATGCAGTGGTAGCCACAAAATCAGTCACATTCTTGCGCCACTGCTCACCTGTGTGCGGCATGGCACACCTGGAGTTGATAACATGAATGAGTGAGTCACCGAATGAGTGAGTGATGGATGAATAGCGCAGATGAACATGAGCCGTAGTAGTACGTTTTGGTTAGAGGCGATGTGCAGAAGAGGTTAAAAATTAAAAACAAAACAAAAAAAAAGGGAAATACAAATGGGCCTGAAGCTGAATAACAAATGAGTGAGTACATTTGCGGGTAGGGGTAGGTGTGTGTGTGTGCGAGTGCATCTGTACAAAAGTATGAGTCTAACTGTGTGCGCGCTGAGCGGGTGGCGCTTTTGGTCACAATGCCAGTTGTAGGTGACAGCCGTTACCATTTGAATTATCGTGCGCCATATTGAGCGATTAAATATTTATGAATGAAAAGTTGCACTTCCACAACGATCGTCCTTGTTGCTTATACACAAACATACAAACATACAAGCATAGATATGTACATGCATGCGCTTATACCTGCATATGTACGAATGCAACAAATAGGCTGTGCTGAGCTGTTGGCCAATATTGTTTTGACTCTTTGACTGGCTGCCACTGCGGCTGGTCGTAAGGCTGCTTGGTCGGTGGGCTGACTGGTTTGTGGACTGGCTGGTCGTAAGGCTGCTTGGTCGTTGGGCTGACTGGTCGTTAGGCTGCTTGACTGGCTGACTGAAATGGCTTAACGTTGCCTGTCCGTTTTGCTAGCTGGTCGGTGCAACAAATGGCTGACGTCCGCTCTGCTAGTCAGGCTGTGTGGGTGTAAATGCTCCGCACATTATGCATATTTGTCACATTGGCCGTGTGTGGCATGCAACAAATTTATGCATATGTTTGCGTGTGTGTGCGCGTGTGTGCATATTGTATACATTTTTGGGCAGTTAAATGGGTTAACTCTGCGACCTCAACATCCATGCATACATACACACACGCCTACATATACGTACATGCGGTTGCAGTCATCTAGGTATGCGCGCATATAAGTCGTCATATATTTACACACATACACACATACATATGCATACTAGCGCAGAAGTTAGTCTGAAAAACATGCATCTACAAAAATATGCACCGTTCACTGGCATGAATGTGAAATTGAAAATTTTTCGTGCTCCACTTTTGTTCTGAGTTCATCTCTATTTCGTCACTGTTGTCACGCAGCCTCCGCAACGCCACACATAGCTGTGTGCGTATGTGTGTACATATATGTAAGAGCGTACTTGTGTTCTTACATACAATTCTGTTGTTACTTTTATTAATATTTTTGTTTGTTGTTATGCGAAAATGTTGTGACAAATTCGATAAACATTTTACATTTCGATTTTGCCTCAGAGGTGAGAGTTTTCAAGTGGTATGCAAATTTCAAACCAGCGAACGAAATGTGTCAGTGTAAATGGAAATGGACGTCGACATGGGAAAACACTAACAGTGCATATGCCCATGTAAGCGCACAGGTGAAAGAGACATACATACATACATTTGCAGGTTCATTAGAGTGGGTCGAAAATGAAAGGTTTGCGAAAAACGTGCGATATTTGTTCTGTTATTGTTGTTGTAACAGCATAAGTGTACTTGGTGAATATGAATGAACTTGGTCGTCTTTGGCCGCAAACCAATCATCGAGCCATTTTTTGGCTTCTTCGTGAGAATTGAAGCGCTGCTCGGAAAGTGCGTGGTCCATCGATGCAAACAAATGATAATCGGAAGGCGCCAAGTCTGGTGAGTAGAGCCGCATGCACCAGCGGTTCCCAATCGTACATCCAGCGGTTCCTAATCGAACGTCTCCACCAATTCCCAGGTCGCTCTTGTTCGATGTGGCGGTGTATTGTCATCAAGAAAAATTACTTTGTGACGCCAATCGGCATATTATGGGCGTTTTCGGGATATAGCGCTGTTCAAATCGGCCAATTGTCGTTGGTAGCGTGCACCGTCAACTGTTTCACCTGGTTTTAATAGCTCGTACCAAATCATACCACGCTGATCCCAGAAAACACACAGCATTGCCTTGCGGGAGAAGCGATTTGGTTTGGCCGTTGTTTTTCGCTTGTGGCCGGGCGGCCCATACGATCGTTTACGCTTGGGATTGGAGAAATACACCCATTTTTCATCACCATAACGATTCGATGCAAAAATAACTTCCTTTTGAAAAGGGAGAGCAGCATTTCACAAGTGGTTTCACGATGTCCGCAAATCGTAGTTGAAGCACGAAACTCGACATTTATAAGAGCGACAAGAATGCATTGTTGTATGAAACGTAACAAACAATGAACTGAATAATGTTGACAGATGACAGATGAAAAAACAAGACATTTGGGAAGGTTTAAAAATACTCCTAGCGACATCTATGGACTAATAGCTTAAAGTCTCACTTCATAGGTATATACCTGGTATCATCCTCATCATCATAGCATCACAGTTTGGGGTGCATCATTAGATTAGATTCGATTTGTGGGAGGTTGAGCAAGTCCAAGCACTCAGTCAGTAGACCATTGTACTACACCCGGATAGATATCAGTAGAAAGAATAGAGATAGGAAACATAAAAAGTGGATGGTAGGACGACGGATAAATTAGTTTGAGGTCACTCTTCCACAAATCTCTTGGATTCATTGATGCATTTTAAGAGATCCGGAAGAGGAAGAGTATGAACTTTATCCATACTCAGTATAACGCAACCCAATATCCTAAGTCTGATTCTGGAAAGTGCAGGACAGCTACAGAGAAAATGCTCTGCAGTGTCGTCAAGACAGGATAGGGATATCGGGCTGTCTACGACCCCCATGGTAGCCCTATGCTGACCACAGACGTTGTGCCCTGTGATTACACCCACCAGTACTCTCAGGACCTTTTTGCTGAGTTTTAAGAGAAAGGACGCTGTTTTCCTGTTTAGTTCTTTCACAAAGCACTTGGCTATTCTGCACGAGTTCAACTCAGACCAACGACCTCTGTGGGTAGATCTCATGAAGTCGTCAATCCATAATTGAATCGATGAGAAATTGACACCTAGAAAGAGTTCAGGGCCTAGTGGCATACTTGCAGGGCCTTGATTTGCCAACCATTGCTTCCGTTATAATTCGCCTCCACGTCACTCAGTCATTAGCTTCGCCTTTGATATCAGATATGCCCATAGTCGCCGCCTTCAATGCCATCTCTCCATCGATTTCTCGGCCGGTCTCTTCTTTTGACGCCTTATGGATTTATTTCGAAGATCGTTTTTATAGCTCTATCGTTGCTCAATCGAGGATGTGGCCATACCATCGAATCCTTTGCGCTTTGTGGTTTCATCTTTATCTATTAGGATAACCCTAAGGGTCGAAAATGTTGGAGCTTGCCGGGTGAACCAGGTCTGGTATGTTATGCGTCTGGTGGACAGGGTGTCAGAAGGGTGTTATCTATTATGAACTCCTTAAACCATCTGAGACCATCACTGGCGATTGTTACCGACTGCAGCTAATAGTTTGAATCGAGCTCTCAAAGAAAAGTGGCCGGAATGGGACAGTAGACATGACAAACTGATTTTGCTGCATGACAATGCCAGGCCACATCGCAAATTGGCTCAATGAATGGATCAAGTCAGAATAAATCTAATTTTTATCAGAGCGATCCGTATGTTGCCTGAAAGATGGAGTAAAGTTGTAGCTTCCAATGGCACCTACTTCACGTGTATAATTTAATTGCTTAAAAAATTCGTAATTTTGGCTAAAAAAGGGCGGAAACTTATAATTGTGCCTCCGGGACTTATTTATATCCGCTACAACAGCGTGCGGTACCAGGTTAAAAAGAAAGAACGAAAGCGCATCTCCCTGATTTACACTCGAGATCACTTCAAAACGGTCGCTGACATTAATTTGGGCTCTCCCTTTTACCCAAGTGTTTCTTAAATGCAGCCAATCAGGCTTACAAGTCTACAAGGTGTACCTAACGTCTTTAAATGATGTTGACTATGTTTTCGATTAAGTTTGACAAACACTTGTTTGGACTCTATAAAGGGACAACATAGAATAATTTTGTAATTCGTGACAAAAAAATGCTCATAAAGCGGACTAAATATTTTTTCAAGAATGAGGCAGAATGATAAAAATGACTGCTTCTATCCACTCGGGATAGCAATTAACTGACCTTTGGATGATCGTCATAATCCCACCTGGCATCTAGGAGTATTTAAAGGAGAGTAAAAAATTTAAACAATTGTGGTCGAAGAGGTTATGGTTCGTGTCCTCCACAATAAGCATTCTTCACAAATGTATCAGAAATACTGCTGGAGTGATTATCCTTATCCCGGATATACGTAAACTCGGGTCGTTCTCTCAACAGTTGGTTTACTCGTATGTTAGCTCGAAGAGGAATTTGGAAGAATTTAGTAAGGGCAACTGTGAACTAGTGAGACTTTAAGCATATTTTACGGATTTTAGCTTTTTTCAAGGCGGTCCATTTTTTGTTTGTATACAAATTTTTTATATTTAGTTTTGTATACATTTTTTTTTTGTATTATAATATATATACAGGGTCCGGCACTCGAAGTAAAACCAACTTCAGACCGCTCGCGCAATTGATGCATCGGTCTGTTAGTTGGCTAAATGACAGTCCAGAGTATTATTTACAAGCGCGCGGAAGCATTTTGCCGAGGTAAACGCGAAAAAAGAAAATTACTAATGGATTTCAAACGTAATAGTGCGATTGCATTATATTTATATATAATATATATATACATACATTTTTCAAAATGAGCAATTCGTAAGCCCCGAAGACAATAGGGTTTATTTGACCGACCGTTCATACGAGAATTTTAGTCATCATCCGCCACATGTAATGTTTTGGGCCGCTGTAACCATAGATGGTCGCTTTCCAATCGTTTTCAATTGAGCCTGGTGTTAAGGTAAATGCGAAGTATTATCGGGAAAGTATTTTGGAGGCTGCTTTGAAACCGTAGGCAGACAAACATTTTGGTGGCCGACCATAGACTTTTCAACAGGACTCGGCGAAGTCTCACAAAGCTCGAGTGAATCAAGAATGGCTAAAAATCAACGTTCCAAGCTTCATAACGTCCACACAATGGCTCTCAAATTCACCAGCCGCGAATCCGATGGATTATTCTCCTTGGGCCATTTTGGAGAGTAAGGACCAAACTAAAAGATTCACTGGTCTCGAGGCGCTGAAAAAAGCCATTGTTGGCGAGTGGCCCAAATATAGGCAAGTCACATCCGGGCAGCTTGCGATTCCTTTCTGGCTCATCTCAAGGCCATAGTCAAGGCGAAAGGTGGTCAAATCGAGCAAGAGTAAATTGATTCTTAATTTTGTATTATTTTTATACATTTTTACTTTGAATGGAATAAAAGTAATTTTTCAAACTAAATGTATGTCCTTTTTAATTGGTTAGACTTCGAGTGCCTGACCTTGTATATATTTTTTTTTATAAATTTTTTTATATATTTTTTTATACCTTTTTATGTATATAAATTTTTTTGTACATTTTTGTTTTTATACATTTTTCTAGACATATTTTTTTTAACATTTCTTTTATACATTTTTTTATATAGTTTTTTCTATACATTTTATATATATATATATATTTTTTTTTAATTTATGTGTATATAAATATAAAATATCACCCATTTTTAACTTTTGTTTTATTTTTTGTAGTAACCGACCCATCTTAATGCACACTCAAACGAGTATATACATATGTGTGCCATCACAAAAATTTCGGCAACATTGCGAATTTATTTTCTTTTTTTTAAATTTTATTGCATTTCTTTGTTTTAATAAAATTGGAAAATTTCTGTTGGCAGCTTAAGTGCAGCCTAAACTTTTTGGTAAAAATAATGAAAAAATTAATAAAATGTCAAAAAAACTTTAGATGCATTTATATTTGGTCCATAAAGGAAAAATTTATTTTCAATAAATGCTGAACCATAAATTATTTGTGCATAAGGCGGTTATGAATATACTTTACTAATTTTGAGATTTCGATTAAAGGGCTAAATATTTTGATATATGTTTTTATACCGGTGTGGTGGGACATTATAGATCTTCATACATATCGGTTGTTTGTAATAGCATAATGGAATCGAGGGACTTATAGATATATTCAGTCAGTCCACAAGTTCGTGCGTTTTTTAAAAGTGGTTTTAAAATAAACAAAAAATTAGTTTAAAGTATTTAATAATCAATAATATATTTTCCTTCATTATTTAGAATGTCTTCCCAACGTTTAAGAAAATTTTTAATTCCCTGCTCAAAAAATTGTCTGTCCTTGGATCCAAAATACGCTTCGATATCCCTTTTTATAGCTTCTTTTGAGGAATAGTTCTTGTTACTCATATGGGATTGAAGTCCACGAAAAAGGTGATAATCACAAGGTGCAATATCCGGAGAGTATGGTGGATGCGGCATTAGCTCCCATCCGAGCTCGTTCAGCTTGCCTAATGTTTGCCTTGCGGTATGAGGTCTTGCGTTGTCGTGGTGAAACAAAACTTTGCGTCTATTCACTAAAGACGGTCGATTTTTGTTAAGTGCCTCATTCAGATTTGATAGCTGATGGGAGTAATAATCAGCAGTTATCGTTTGGTTTGGTTCCAGAAGTTCATAATAAACAATACCGGCCATATCCCACCAAATAGACAAGAGAATCTTCTTGGGGTGAAGGCCATCTCTAGGGGTCGTCTCTGGTGTTTCATCTTTATCTAACCGTTTACGAACAGGATTATTGTAAAGGACCCATTTTTCACCACCAGTAACGATACGGTTCAAAAAGCTTTCATTTTCAAGCCGATGCAGCAGCTGAGAGCACACATTCACTCTCTGCTGAAGGTTGGCAACGGAAAGTCTATGCGGAAACCATTTTCCCAGCTGTGAAAACTTTCTCAACTGAACCAGGTGCCTGTGAACTGTAAACTGTTCCATGCGATGAATTGAACCTCTGAGCTTTCATATCGACTGTCAAATTTGGCTCACCTTGAACGAGTTCGAGCAAGGCGTCGGAGTTAAAGACTTCAGGACGACCAGCGCGCGAGCATCCTCCACGTCGCAGTTACCACTTCGGAATTTTGAAAACCACTTTTGCGCAACCCTTACACTCACGGTATTCTCTCTGTGAACAGTGTTTATTTCTACAGCAGCAGTTGTTGCATTTTTACCACTTTTATAAAAAAAATACAAAATATGCCTCTTTTGCGCGTTTGAAGATTCCATTTTATTTTTTAACAACACGTGCTTCTATCCGCGATTAAAATCACTTGTTGAATGCACAATATATATAGAAAAAAATATAAATAGTTCCGTTATATTTCGCGCATAATTTTTTGTATGCAAAAATCGTACAAAAGTGCAATTATGGGTAAAATACGCACGAACTTATGTGTATGGACTGACCTGATAATAATTGAAATATTAAAATGTAGTAAAAATTTGTATTCCTTTATTTTTATTTATTTATTTTTTTTATTAAATATTCTTCATTGCATAACAGAAACCTTATAAATCAGAGCTCTAAACTTTATACGAAATTCGCCAAAAATTCCAGAAAGAAGAATACTTTGCTTTACTAAGCACGTGGAAGTAAATATATTGTGTTGCATATTTTATGTATGCAAAAAAAAATTAAAAAAACAATAACAAGAAACAATTCAAAGCAATTTTTAAGCGACTTTAAATTTACTGTTTGTTGTACCAAATGGGCAATGGGCAATAAAACTGAAATCGTCAAAAAATTCTAACTAAATTTGAAAATCATGCAAAGCTTATAACTTTGATATGCATGCATACACATATCATTCATGAAAAATGAACAAGGAAAATTTACCATTTTCGTCTATAAGAAAGACTTAACAAAGTGTGATTTATATGGAAGAAAATTCTCAGCTTCGTATGTGAAATAACTTCTTTGAATTTTTGCGTATTTTCGCCCAAAGTTAAGAACTTTTATGTAAAGGGTGGTTAAATTTCAAGGGCCGATGTTGAATGTGCACCACACCTAAACATCAACGACACCGTTGGACTTCTTTCTTTGTGGTTATTTGAAAGAAAAGGTGTACGTTGATAAGCCAGCAACAATTCAAGAGCTAAAGGATGAGATAATTCGGCACATTAACGGCATGGAACCTCAATTATGCCTCAGCGTCATCGAAAATTTGGACCATCGGATGGAGGTGTGTCGCAGAGGCCGCGGGGACCATTGACCGATATGTTGTTTCATACCTAATTAAGTTATACCAATATTATCATAATAAAGAGAAATAATAAGAATTTCCTAAAAAAATTGTATTTTATTCAAAATCAACACCGGCCCTTAAAACTTAACCACCCTTAATATAAGATTTTTGTTACACCAATAAACTATATTTTTATAAATAAACAATGAAAAAATTTAAAATTTTAACAGTTAAAAAATTAGAAAACAAAATCGAACAATTAAAAAAAATGTTTAATGTTTAATATTTAATATTTAAAATTTAAAATTTTTTTTTCGAAAGATTGAACAATTTTTATTTTAATTTTGCATCTTAAATTTTCGAATTTTTTTAACATTTTTTATCGGAAAACATCCTACAGAAAACATTTCTTTCCTTTTATATTTTTTTTATATTTGATTTTTTTCAACATTTTTGATTGGAAAAAATCCTTGATAAAACATTTTTTTAAATTTAATATAACATTTTTTTTAATTGTAATGGTGAATGGTTAATGGTAGTAAAGGGTTAAGGTATGGGCCTTTAGCACTGCGACCATATTGATCTATTGTGCACCCTATGCTGTTATTGACTGTTAAGTATGCTTATGAATTGTACCAGCTCCTTCTGAGGGAGTGACTGAAGGTCTTTATCTGTAAGCATGAACTTGTTTAAAAACCTTTTCCTTCTATGCGGCAACCCCGGACATTCGATGATGAGATGTTCTATAGACTCCTCATCTTCGCAGCAAAATCTGCAGGTGCTGGTGTTAGTTGTGCCTAATTTATGTAAGTGTTTGTTGCAGGTGAAGTGACCCGTGAGCGCGCCTGTGAGAGTGCGAATGCTGTTTTTGTTTAACGTGAGGGCCATGTTAGCTCTTTTAGCGTTGAAACTTAAGAACTTTTTGGAGTGTCTAAGACCCTCGACGTTGTTCCAATGCTGATTTAATAGAGTTTTGGCCCAGTATTTTACTTTTTGTTTTAGGCTGTTTTTGTTGAATCCGAACATAGGACTAGGTCCGATGAAATTCACATCTGCCCCTTTTTTGGCTTGAAAGTCTGCCTTTTCGTTGCCGTCATATCCCTCATGTCCTGGTACCCAAATTAATGAGACATTGTTTTTGAATGCCAGGTTATTGAGTGCCTTGTGGCATTCTAAGAGAGATTTTGAGTTGTAGGTATAGCTGTCTAAGGCTTTTAGAACTGATCTTTACTCTCTTGTGGTTTCTACGTTGCATGATGTTTGCTGCTTCCATTATTGCGTATAATTCCGCTTGGAAGATGTTGGTGTCCCTGGTGAGAGTGAATGATTTGTGGATTCTGAGCCCCACTACTCCTGCTCCTACACCATAAGGTGTTTTTGATCCATCAGTGTACCATTTTTGTTAATCATTATTCATCCATTTTGGGTTTGTTTTCCACTCGATCCTCTTAGGAAAGGTAACTGTGTATCCTTTTGTGAAACAGAGGGTTGGGTCAATGTGGTCTGAAACTTGAGCGATGCTTATGGTGTTATTGACTTTATTTAGGATACTTAGGTGACCGGTGAGGTTTCTTTCATGTGTAGCATGAGTGCTTGCGTAGCTGCTTCCTCTTGGATTGCTATATAAAGTGGAGGGTGATTAAGAAGTGCTTCCATGCCAGCTGTTGGAATAGTTCTCATAGCCCTGTGATGCATAGGCAAGCAAGCCTTTGTACTTTTCCCAGTTTGGTTACCGCTTTTTTTTGAATAGATTTGCTCCACCATACTAGTGCCCCATACAGTATGATTGGTCTAAATTTTAATTGTAAAATTTTAATTTTGTTTCTTAACTATGCTCAAATGTAAGCTTAGAACTCTCCCTCCTTAATTCTGTATGGAGATACAAAATGAACTTGATTTTGAGCTTGAACGCATTTTTTCGCCATGGCCACCGATGCTGCTTAGGGCTCCAATCCTATTGACCGAAAGTCATATAGTTATATTATTTAAGTCATATTTTATTATACTTTCTTAGAGACCGATTGCTTGTGAGTGGTGAAGGCAAAACAGCCTGTCCTAAAACTGAAAATGTGGCGATGTATGAGGGAGCTAAGGACATAATCTTCTGTCGTCAACTATTACAAGAGCTTGGTCTAATTTTTTTATATTTTTTTTTAGTTTTTTGTGGGAGGGGAGTGTAAAAATGTCAGAAACATTCAATTGATGCCGTCGGATTGATGGAGGTTATACGTCAGTGATAGTCTCCATTACTCCATTAAGAAGTAAATCGAACTTCGAAAGTGTGCGGTAACGTCGTGTGCATTACCGTCTTGTCTGCGTATGATATGGCGTTAATATTATTTTGCTCTACCTGCCGGTACTGAAGCATCTCTATTGTTCGCCTTTCTTCGTCCTGCTTGGAAAACTTGCTTGGAAAGCTTGCATGCAGCATCCCAGCAATGTGTTGAAATGCACATACTGCCAGTTAAATTAGTCTCACTTGGCTGTCTTCCAAGGATAGTGGCTAACTCCTCGCGTTCTCTTTCGAATTTTGGACAGTAGAAGAGTACGTATCGTGCGTCTTCAAGATTCTCTGGGCAGGCAGGGCAAAGCGGTGAAGCAGAGAGACCAAACCTATGCAGATAATATTGAAAGCACCCATGCCCGCTCAGTATCTGGGAGAGGAAGTAATCCACTTATCCGTGTCTTTGCCGTAACCACGTGTTAAGGTTAGGGATAAGTTCGTGCGTCCAGCGGCCTTTAGGAGAATGATCCCATCTTCGCTCCCATTCGTCAAGTGACGTCATTCGCTGTGCCAACTTTTGGTCCCTTGTAGGTTTTGCACCTTGCCTTGGATAGAGACGGTTTAGTTCACGTGCTCGGATATGCAGTGGAATTTTTCCCGAAATCACGCAAATTGCATCATCAGATACTGTCCGGTTTGCACAGGCTACTTGCAAAGCACTCACTCTATAAACCTGTCTGGCCCCTCGTAGGGGTATTTCTCGGGCTTGGGACCGAATGGGAGCGGCATATAACAGAATGGAGTCTGTCACAGTAGATAGAAGTCTCCTTCTTGCCCCTTGGGCTCCCCCAATGTTCGGCAGCAACCGTGTTAGAGCATTTGCAACTACAGCGCCTTTCGTACTGACTTTCACCGCGTGCTCTCTGAGGGCCATGCGCAAGTCAATCATAACCCCCAAGTACTGTGTAGCCGGCTTGGACTGGATGTTGAGGCCTCCGACATTCACCGTCAAACTCTCCCTCTTCTTCTTTTGGCTCAACAAGACTGCTTCAGTTTTTTGCGCTGCTAGCTGGAGTTTGGCATTGTATAACCAGCGCTCAATTCTCGCTATCGCATCGTTGCAAGTGAGTTCCACATCAATGACCTGTTTCCCCGTTACAACCAGCGCACTATCGTGTGCTTATCCTACGAGTGTCGCATTTATGGGCAGCTCCATTTTGAGGATGCCATCGTACATTGCGTTCCATAAAGTAGGGCCGAGAACAGAGCCTTGCGGAACTCCGCCTCTCACTGTGTATTTTTGAGGCCCGTCGTCTGTGTCGTATTCAAGAGTCCTGCCATCGAAATACCTTCGGATAATCCTAATCAAGTACGAATGCACTCCAAGACCACTCAGTGCTGAAGAATTAGCGTCCAATTTACTGAGTTGAAAGCGTTCTTTATGCCCAACGTTATGACAGCGCAATATTTCATAGAGCCGGATGCCCCACCTGTCCTGTTAATAGCTTCGCTCGCTATTTCGACCACCAGTCGAATGGCGTCGACAGTGCATCTTGCTCGCCTGAAGCCAAATTGTCGCTCCGCAAGTCCTGTTAGCCCCTCTAGGTATTTCTGCAACCGCCCACAGATGATTCTTTCTAGTACTTTTCCCACTGTATCTAACAGACATAAGGGTCAGTATGCTGATGGATCATTTGGCAATTTGCCCGGTTTTAGCAGTAGCACTAAACGATGTCGCTTCCATCTCCTAGGAAATATACCAGACTTAATATACTCAGTGTTAAGTTCAGCAACAATTTCTGGGCTCCCTTGGACCGCTGCTTTGAAAGCAATATTGGGGACACCATCAGGACCTGGAGCTTTTGCGTCGCTGATTCTCGTAAGAGCGGACAGTACCTCTTCTTTTGAGACCGTATATGATTTCAAAGATTCATCGATAAACAAATTTATAATAATATAATTTTTTCTTTACTTAATCGCTAACAAAGTTGGTGAAAATTTACGGTTGGTAACAATTTTTTTAGTAAAACTTAGTAGAAAAACATTTTACCTTGCTTTCACATTAAATAAAAATCTTAATTTTTAATGTCAAAGCTTGGCAATGGAACTTTATGTGGTTATTGACAATGAACCGAATTGACCAAAAATGTGATTAGAAAATTTCGCAGCAATATTTGTTATCAGTAACAAATCTATCAAAATTATTTTAATGAATTTTTAAAAGCTCTCAACTGTGAAGAGAATTAGTATATTTTTAACCTGTATGGGGAGCAACTCGTGTGTGACAAAATTGGAAATGTAAATATGTATAAGTGCACAAAAATATAAATATACAGTCAAATAAGTATAAACATACATATATCTATAGTTATCAATAATTTTCCATTGTATTTTTTCGCCTTCCACATCCACCAGCTGTCAGTTGACCTCACGTGAAGGCTATGGACGTCAACGAAATTCAGTCGCTCTTCACCTGCAAATATGATTTCAGAAAAGGGGCTAATTTAGCGTATGAGATGCCCAATAGGAAATTGTGAGGTAGTGAAAACAAATTTTGAGTCTTTTCGAAAAGTTTTCATAAAGATGCAGTTTGATGCGATAAGAATTTTTACTTGCTTTCTGTAGTTAAAATGGCACAAAACGAGACATGGTTTATTAAGAACTGAAAACAAGTTGGAAAAAGTACTTGTATGTCCATATGTATATAAAATTGTATATTTTTTTGCACATTCAACTACTTCAAAAAATTTTCTGTCAACTGATTTTTGAACTTTGTATTTTACTACAGTGAGTGTCACTCAAAATGGTACATTAGCTATTAGAAAAATATGATTTCACACCAAGAAATAGTAACATAGTACACAAAAAAAATATAACGTAAAACGTAAAAACATCGAAAAAGTTTCATGAAATTTTTAAAATTTTAATCAAATTTTTTTTTTTTAATTTTTTAGGGTATGAATTTTTGTAGTTCCTATTAACTATTATATTTTACTATAATTATAAATTGCCCAAATTTTAAGTAGTTACTACTCGTACTAACAGTTTATGAGCTCTTTCCCTGAATATCGGTCAGTCCATAAGTCCATTTCATAATTTGTACGATTTTCGCATACAAAAAATTATTCGCGGAATATAACGGAACTATTATATTTATATTTTTTTGATATATTATGCATTCAACAAGTGATTTTAATTGCGCATAGAAGCACGTGTTGTTAAAAAATAAAATGGAATCTTCAAACGCGCAAAAGAGGCATATTTTGTATTTTTTTTATAAAAGTGGTAAAAATGCAACAACTGCTGCTGCAGAAATAAACACTGTTCACAGAGAGGATACCGTGTGTGTAAGGACTGCTCAAAAGTGGTTTTCAAAATTCGAAGAGGTAGCTGCGACATAGAGGATGCCCGCGCGCTGGTCGTCCTGAAGTTGTTAACTCCGACGCCTTGCTCGAACTCGAGGAAGCTGAGCCAAATTTAATAGTCGATATGGTAGCTCAGAGGTTAAATTCATCGCGTGCACCAGTTCACAGGTACGTGGTTCAGTTGGGAAAGGTTTAAAAGCTGGGAAAATGGGTTCCGCATGGACTTTCCGTCGCCAACCTTCAGCAGAGAGTGAATGTGTGTTCTCAGCTGCTGCAAGGGCTTGAAAATGAAAGTTTTTTGAACCGTATCATTACTGGTGATGAAAAATTGGTCCTTTACAATAATCTTGTTCTGAAACGCCAATGGTTAGATAAAGATGAAACACCAGAAACGACCACTAGAGATGACCTTCACCACAAGAAGACTCTCCTGCCTATTTGGTGGGATAGGGCCGGTATGGTTATTACGAACTTCTGGAACCAACCCAGACGATAACTGCTGATTATTATTGCCATCAGCTATTAAACCTGAATGAGGCACTTAACAAAAATCGACCGTCTTTAGTGAATAGACGCAAAGTTTTGTTTCACCACGACAACGCAAGACCTCATACCGCAAGGCAAACATTAAGCAAGCTGAACGAGCTCAGATGGCAGTTAGTGCCGCATCCACCGTACTCTCCGGATATTGCATCTTGTCATTATCACTTTTTTCGTGGACTTCAATCCCATATGAGTAACAAAAACTACTCCTCAAAAGAAGCTATAAAAAGGGATATCGAAGCGTATTTTGGCTCCAAGGACAGAAAATTTTTTGAGCAGGGAATTAAACGGTTTTTTAAACGTTGGGAAGGCATTGTAAATAATGAAGGAATGTGTATTATGGATTAATAAATACTTTAAACATCTTTTTTGTTAATTTTAAAACCTCCTTAGAAAACGCACGAACTCATGAACTGACCTGATATTATTATGTCAAGGTTTTTGGGAAAAATTCGCATAACTTCCAAGCGATTGTTAATAGCTGGTTTTAAATTTGTATAATATTGTATTAGAATTAATTGAGCTACAAAACTGCACGCTGCAAAAAAAATTTGTGATGCATTTTTTAAACTTCTGATAAGTTTTTTTTTTTTTTTTTTGAAAATTATCGAGTTTTAGAAAGATCTTTGACAACGATTTATACCCTTTATATTAGAGTATAAACTATATTTTTATAATGTATGGCCAAAAAACTTAATAACGAAAAATTGCAAGGTGATATTATAATTGTACGACTTTTAGTGGCAATCACTGTAAATAGAGTTTTGAATATTTCCAAAAAACAAAATTGTACAATTAATTTTTTTTTTTTAAACTATATTCTCAAGATTTTTATAAAATAAAGAAAAAATATTCCTCTTCAAAATCCTTTTACAACAGTTTGTGAAATTTTTATTAGAGTATAAGCTATATTTTTATAATAAACCACCAAAACACTAAATAATGAAAATTTTACAATAGAATAATTATGCGATTTGTGCCCAGAGTTTTGGATATCTCACAAAAAACCAAATGTCTGTTGAGATTTTTTTTTTTAAACAATTTTTTTTAGATTTTTTTAAATTTATTTTGTATTTTGTATTTTTTTTTTTGTTTTTTATGTTTTTTAAAAGTCTTTGACAACGATTTATATCGTTTTTATTCGAGTATAAACTATATTTTTATAATAAATTGGTGAATTAATTAATAATGAAAGTTTTTTCGCGCTTTCCGGATATTCACAAATTTTTTCTGATCAAATTGTTTGATATTTTTAAGAAATTTTTTCGATTTTTAAAAAGTTTTTGGCAGTGATTGGTGCCATTTTAATAGAGTACTATAAAATATATTTTTATGATAAATTTACGGAAAACTAAACACCGAAAATATTGAAAAAAAAATTACGCAATTTTTTGTCACACTCTCTGCACATAGAGTTTTAGAGATGTGGCACATTTTTTTTTAAGATCACATTTGAAAAATTTTTTTTTTAGATTTTTATGAAATTCTGTCAATTTCGTTTTAAACTTCTTGAAAGGTCTTTGAGCACGATTTTTACCGCTTTTATTAGAGTAGAAACAATATTTTTATAATAAATTGACAGAAATTATATAATGAAACTTTTACAAGAAAATAATTACATATGCGATTTACTCGGCACCCACTGTACATAGAGTTCTGGAAATTGAGGAATACATTTTTTGTGGTAAAATTTTCGGATAAAATGTTTTCTAAGATTTTTATTGCATGCAATTTTTTTATGCTTCTTGAAAAATCTCTGTGCATGATTTATACTGTTTTTGCTTAAGCATAAAATATATATGTATGTATGTATATTTAAAAATTTTCCAAAAACTCAAAATCGAAAATATTGCAATACAAGAAAAAAAAACTGCGATTTTGAGTGCCATTCGTACACAATTTCTAATACGTGAACAATTTTTATAAGTTGAAAGTGGGGCGCCACTATCGTAAAGTAAGCTCATTTTAATTTGCCTGATCGCACTAATGAAAAAATATGCAAGAGCGTAGAATCCACAGACAGTTCGCCAACAACGAACCATTCCCAAAATAACTACAACGACACCAGTTCATAACGAATGGATTTCCCTACAGTGCATTCAAATTTGCTGCTAATGTTTTGACGTTACTTATCGCTGCAATTGCATCTCCATAAAAACGTATACTTATCTACTCACACACACACAAGTCGCAAATGCTCATATTTGAATTTTTTTTATTTATCTACTAAGGTAGGTACATAAAATTTTGTTTTATAGATTTTTTTCAAATTCACTCTACCATTTGACCTTTACCTTTGTTTATTTGTTTGTTGTATTATGTAAGTGTGTGTGTATGTTTATGCTTGCCTCCTCGTTCGTGCTCTCGCATTCACTTCATTGCCGCTCTTGTTACTGTAGTTGTTGTAGACAGTGGAAATCAGCATACAGCTATAATTTTAATGGCACACAATAACAAATTTATGGTTGAGGTTTGCTGCCTGGTTATGTGTTTACTTAAGGGGCTCAACCAGTGTGACTGACAAAAAAAACAGGTGGTTTTTGAAAATTTATTTTTAAAAAAGTTTTACATTGATTGTTTTAAAACTTTGTGAGTATATTAATATATAATTAAACTTCAAGTACAAATTTTTTCAAAGGAAAATCTGGACTTTTCTTCTAATAATAGGGCATCTCTCGAAGGTCCAAAAAAAAAAAGTTTCCCCACTGCTGCCTTTGTTACGGTCTTCAGAGTGCCTCAAATAAAAAAAACAAAAAAGTCATTAAAGATGATGGTATCACGCGTTGATTAACGCAGGATTGTGGTGAAAAAACGAAATCCAAAAAAATCCCGCAGTTTTGAAAAAAGTATAAAAATTTTGCTTGAAAATGTGATAGTATTTCACATCGCAAATTTACAATTTTTATTAGATTGAAATATCGGAGGGTCATTCAATGTAAAAATGAATACTTAAAATGAGGAAACAAGATTCAAGTCGATCGTAAAATTAGTTTTTAAGTTACAGTGGCAGCAAATTAAGAAAACGCTATTTTGAGAAAAACGTTTTTAAAGAAAAAAATACTGATCTCACATTTATAAAACGATAAATATCATACCTAATCCTAATCTGCTATTCCAGGCCCATATAATTCACCTTCTTCTTCTTCAAAAAGTTGCTGCTTGCTTGCTGAAAAATATGAAACAAATTTTTTTGAATTTTTCAAAGTTTCACACTGGTTGAGCCCCTTAAGTGTGTATGTCTGTGTGTTCATATGCAGGCATCTAACAAGGGACAAATTCAATGATGGCCACCAAAAACGCCAATGGCTACGTGCTGAGACAACGGTAACGACAGTATCATGTCAGCAAACAGCAGCGTGCACTGGGGGTCTAGCAACAATAACAACCATAACAAAGCTCATTCTTTTGTCGCCGCCGCTACTGGCTGGTGTAGAAACAGAGAAATTAATGATGGCGCTTTATTGTTTAATGTGCTTTCCCATGAACTTTTATTTGATGCACTCCGCAGCTGATATCATATGGATATGTATGTGTGTGTGCGAAATAAAAAACCTTCTATCGAGCTAGAAATAAATTTTATCTTTGGTGTAGGCGCAGTTTTCCAGAAGCATCTCAAATTTCTTATAACCATTAAGCTCTAAATGTTTGCCATTCAGTAGGAAGGTGAAAATAAATATTTAATATTTAAACAAATTATTTATTTAAAATTTTCCTCGAAGAATATTGATTTGAAAACCAAAATACTTAGTAAAAATATAAAAAACTGATTTAAGTTGGGTTACATTTCGGTAAAGAAAAGTTTTACACTGATCGGATCACCTTCATATGGGCGTCTAAAATTTAGCTCACAAGTGAAATCTGAGTATTTATTGAACGCAAATTAAATTTTGTTTGTTTTGTGGCTTTAAAGTACAATCATAATTTGTGAGCAGTAAAATCGAGTATGAACAAAATTTATTTCCTCCGTAATAACTTTGTATAAATAAATGAATGAAACAAGCAAAAACTGTTTTCTTTTTCTTAGACACTTTGGTCGCTAGGATTAGTGAAATAAAGAATCAAAAAATGTTTTAATCTTTCAAAGGCATACCATCTGAAAATATGTAGAATTATTCGTTTGGGGAAAAAGAAATTCACTATTTTTGTGTATACATTTTTGCGCAAATTGTTTAAAATTTTTTTGTGGTCGATCTTTAGCTCCTGGGCCATGATCCGACTACTAACATGCCGGCCCACTTCGATTATTTCTGTGATTTTATCGACATTTCCGACGACGGGCTTGCCTGTGCGAGGTGCATCTTTAACATCAAAAACTCCTGAATGGAATCGGCGAAACCACAATTGCACGTAATTAGCAGTTGCAGTATCGACACCATAAACATCGTTCCCACTTACAGCGGCCTGGTTTGCTTTTTCGCCTTTGTCAAAGAAAACTTCCATCGTAACTCCCAACTGAATGGAAGAACAGCTAAACAAAAACAGCAAAAGAATTTTTTTAGTGTGAGATTGAGATTTTCTTTGATTGATACTTTACTAGATATCGATCATTGAGGCTATCTACCAAAAATATAAATATCTGGTTCATAGTTAGTTAGCTTTTATTGGCCAATAGTGCACTGCGACCTAGGATGTGGCTTACTGTGCTCGACAGCGAGTCTATAATTAAATGAATTTGAGTACCTCTTCAGCTTTCTTGTTCCATATTAACAATGTATCTAGAACCACGCCACCTAGTGAGCCTTCATCTTGCGGTAGCCGCACACTTGCAGAGGATGTGCTATGGTGTTTCATCGGCCAGCTCGCAAAAACGATTGACGCTTCTGTCTACTAAGCGCAGTTTCCTGAAATGATAACGGAAGCTGCAATGTCTCGTATAGAATCCAGTGAGACTTCATGACTCCTCCCTATATAGGCTTAAGAGCCTACTTGCCGCTCATCTAGAGGCTTCTGTCCCGGACTTTCCATTCAGTGCCTTATGAATTCCGTATTCTACCACTTGTCGACAATGTGCGCCTAATTTTGCATGTTCATTGTTCATCATGACAGAAATTGTAAAGCCGATGAGCTAGCCAGGATAGGTATTACTCTTACTCTTAGAAGTACCATTGCGCAACCTATGGTCACAAAGAAATTAATAATAAGAATAACTTGAACCAAGAGGCCAATAGGTCAAGGGGGGATAAAGGCACATGCGTAACAGCTAGACTACTGTGGTCGCAAATATATAAGAAAAAGACAAAGGTGCAGTACCTTAGCCTTACAAGAGAGGATATCTCGGATATCTTAGCTTGTATAACCGGTCACTGGCTATTTTATAGAAATTCCTTGAGAGTAGGAGTTGCCTCCCATGAATATAGTAGAAATTGTAGAGATGAAAAAGAAGCAGTTGAGCACTTCCTTTCCAATTGTCCAAAATCAGAGCAGGTTTGCCAGGGAGGAACTTTTTCAATTCTCTTACTGAACTGTCTGGTCTAGGGATGGGACCAAGTTTGCGCTTTCTAAGAGCCACAAAATGGTTTCACGAAGGAAATAAATGAGGTTCTCGTGTCGCAAATTGGTGTCACAACGGACCTGTAAGTTCTAAGTGACAGACCGACTACAACCATGACCTAACCCAACCTAACCTATCATCATGACACAGTCCAGCAACACGGTGTTCCTTGCTCCCAGCGCATTGAGAACAGTCAGACATTCCTCAATGAGTTTTGATATTATTGTGTCAGACTGCAGTTAACTTAGAGTTGCCTGGCTGTATGACAAAATAGAGATGCGCCTCGAAGTACAGGGAGTTAGTACCTCTTCGTAGGCATTCTCTGTCACGTATTTCCGTTTGAAAAACTGTGGAATGACTATCCATTGGTATCGGTATTTTAAAGTTCGGCCCAAAGACGCCCGCACCTGCCCTTCCATCCGCTATGCCATTTTTAATATAATCCGATTTTTAGCATACAAAAATCTAAACTTAATATTTTTCAAATATTTACCCGATTCTATTTATTAGTCTGTAGGTCATCTCTCTGTAGACTGAAATAAATAAGTAATAACGACGGAACCTTGGCTAGCAATGGCTAAATTTCGTATGCATTTCTGTGAAAAAGTTTCTCATAAAAATTATCTGCTAAACAAAATCGGCACAACAAATTGAAAAATATCGGCCAAACTATTTTATTACTTATATTTATTTAATTTAGAACAAACTTCTAAGCAGACCTACAGGGTGGCCCATGTAGTGTTTCTTTTAATCACTTATTATTTTGACAGTGGCAGTAGTATAGATTTATCAAAAAGCTGTCAAAAAATCGATAGTTCACATTCCAAATGCAACATGGATCGTCCTCTGTTTCTGAACATACAGTCAGCGTCAAAATAAAGTGTACACCACATATTGATAAGTTTTGACTATTTATTTATTTATTTTGTAATTTCAATAAATTATTAACATAATTATTTTTAATAAAAATGTAGCTCAAAGCCACAAAAGCCATATAAAATATCAAAATTTCAAACTTTGTACTCAGAATGTTTAGAAAAATCTCGAGTACACAATTTAATTTCAATAATCTAATTGAATCGCACTGATTTTTGAGAATGTTTTTCGGACGGGGTCCTGTGCTTTTCCCCCATTTAATGCGTATTACACATTTTTATACGGAAGAAAACACAAGGCACCGTCAGCAGAAAAAATTACCAAAAATCAATGCAATTTTAATCACATGAAACTTGCACTTTATTATATCGAAATTCAGTGGTCTGTGAAACTGCGCACCAGAAATTTTTCTAAAAATTTTGAATAAAACGTTTAAAATTGTGATGAAAATATGCCGGATTTTTACAAATTTTATACAAAGGTCGAAACTTTGCATAATGCTTTGTTGTTGTATTATGGTATGTTTTTTATTTTATTTCTAAGCTGGCAGAATGTAAATTTTTGGAAAAAGAATGTTTTTGCGCAATAATTTTGATTTGCGCTATGCCTCTGTCGTCGTAAAGCTCACCTTTCCATTGCCTTCGATACTCGCCGTTGCCAACGTGCAAAGGTCCAAAAACCTTCGGCAGAATTTTTCTCTCAAACACTCTAAGGTACGTCTCACCGGATATGGTCATCGTTCAAGTTTCAAATTGTACAAAAATTTTGAAAAGAATGCAAGATATTCTCTATACCCAAATTTTCAACGTTGATTAAATCTTGCTGAAATATGGACACTGAAAGTTAATGATGTAATGGTGGTGAAATGTAATACAATACGTTTTATTAAAGCGCAGCGGATTAGATGGATTGGTCACATCATAAGAATGCCCAACGAAGGAATCCAAAAAAGGGTGTTTACTTTGCGTCCACTTGGAGGAGAAAGAGATGGCTTGATGACGTCGAAGCAGACTTAAAAGCGATGAACGTTCGAAATTGGAGAAATAGAGCAAGAGAGAGACTGAATTGGAGGAGGATTGTGGATGAAGCTATGGTCCACCACAGACTGCGAAGAGAGAGTGGAGAGACTAAATTTAAAAATTATAATTTTTTTTTCAAAATTTTTCTAATTTACGTTTTATTATAATGAAGCCTATAAATAATCCAATTTTCAGACCAATTTACGACAATGTCTAAAATATTATATTTGGATCACTTGACATGAAATCGCTTACATATAATATTAATTTAATTTTTTTAGTAATCGTAACTTAGCATCAATTTGAACTATCGGATTTTTCCATGGCTTTCGATAAAGTCTGCCACTCAACCTTAATCTCCAAACTAATAAGTTTGGGATTTCACTCAGTTTTCGTTAAATGGATAAAGTCGTACCTTTCAATCGTGAATGTGTTGTTGTTGTCGATAACGTATCTTCTTATCCTTTTATTGCCTCTTACGGTGTACCTCACGGCAGTATTTTAGGCCTTTTATTATTTGTAATTTTTAATAATAACGCATCTGAATGCTTCCCTTTCTCTGAGGTGCTTTGACGACTTAAAAAGCCTACCTGCCTGATTCATACAGTCTTCCATTAGACCCCAACAACGTTGTCGGATGGTGCGATAGGAATCCATAAGCTTCAACTAAATATTAGGTGTGCTCGTGTGCTCATGTGTCATTTTCTAAGTCAACGCATCTAATATCTACCTCATATTTTGTAAAGAACTCGCGTCTAAATACTTATAATGAAATTACTAATTTGGGGGTAATCTTTGATTCCACTTTTCAGTTTCGTAGTCATTTGAATTTTGTCATCGCCAAATCGTATTCTACATTTACCTTCATTCGACATTTTGGCTTCGATTTTACGATTCCTTACATTTTGAAGTCACTATCAACTTCACTCGTAAGGTCTAAGCTATACACCAGCCATCTTTATTTAGAGGCCATATCATCAAATTCACATCAATAGACTTGAACGCATTCTAAAGAAATTTCTTCGTTTTGTACTCAGATCTTTGAACTCCACTGATCCGATTCCTCTATATGAAGGTGCGTTTTACTAAATTTAAAATCGTCACAAAGTAGAAAAAAAATACTTTTACCCTGCTTGATTTTCGATGTTATAAATGAGACGACAGTTGACGCGCTTTTACTCTTCGAGCGCTCTCGTTTTCACGTACCTCAAAAAATCTTTGGAATAATTATTTATTCTTCCTAGAGCGGGCTAGAACTACTATACTTATGCCTCGAAAGCACCTTTTATTAGAACATTGAACGAATATATCCTTAATTCGAGTTCTTTGGCATTTGATTTATCGCTATCTAATGATAAGTTCAATTTATCACTCAATGAATTTTTTAAATAGTCGAGAAATATGCGCATTTCAATGTTATTTTTAATTCTATGTAGTTAGCAATAAATCTTGTATTTCTAGATTTACTAAATGATTAAATAAATTTATTGCTTTGTTGCATTCAAAAGCGAAGGAAGTCAGAGCGATTGCATTGTCTCACACTGTCCTTCAAGTGATGACAGAAAACTTTAGGCTTAACACTCAATTCCTGTGTTAAGATAGGATCATTTTTCTACTTGTATTATATAATTAGCCATATATTTTTTTCTTCCCCATTTATTTTATACGTTTATGCATTGACATTAGTATGTTGTTTAACAATTTGGGCAGGATTTACATACATCGCTTAATGACCAGTGCCAAAAGCGATAAAAATTAAAATAAACGAAATAATTTACAATTAAATAATATTTAATACAAGTTTCACTTTACATAACTACAATTTTACAACAATATAATAGCAATTTAACTATTTTTACATATTTATTGTTTTCTAGCATTCATTAAGTCACTTGGACGAGTTCTCTTTAGATCTTCGGTCGGTTAGGTAGTTTTTTATGATGAGATAGTAGTCAAAAGGTAGCATTTTTTTTTAATTTGTGGAGTAAGCCTTTGTGCCACACTTTGTCAAATGCTTTGGCTACGTCCAAAAATACTGCGGCATAGCATCGATTGATTTCAAGGTCTGATTGGATTTTATTTGTAATTCTATGGATATGTTGGATAGTCGAATGTTTTTTTCTAAATCCAAATTGATGATCCGATATTATACGTTTTTTTCCAGAAATTGACTTGGTCGATCATGCAGTAATTTTTCAGCAATTTTAGATATTGTCGGTAGTAAGCTTATTGGTCTATAAGATGATACGGTAGTTGGATCTTTACCCGGTTTCGGCAATGCAATAATCTCTGCCATTTTCCAGAGTTTCGGAAAATATGGTAAGCGAAACATTGTACTAAAAACATTTCGCAAAAATATATATCCCTTGGTTGGCAGCTCCGCTAATGCTTTTCCTCTTATTGAGTCATATCCGGGTGCTTGTTTATGTTTTATTAGTAAAATCATAATGGTAGTTGTTCTGGTTGTCAATTTTTTGAAATATCAGGTCAGTCCATAAGTTCGTGCGTTTTTTAAAGGTGGTTTTAAAATTGATAAAAAAGATGTTTAAAGTATTTATTAATCAATAATATATTTTCCTTCACTATTTACACTGTCTTCCCTACATTTAGGCAAATTTTTAAATTCCTGCTCAAACAATTGTCTGTCCTTGGAGCCAAAATACGCCTCGATATCCCTTTTTATAGCTTCTTTTGAGGAGTAGTTCTTGTTACTCATATGGGATTGAAGTCCACGGAAAAGGTGAAAATCACAAGGTGCAATATCCGGAGAGTATCGTGGATACGGCATTAGCTCCCATCTGAGCTCGTTCAGCTTGCCTAATGTTTGCCTTGCGGTATGAGGTCTTGCGTTGTCGTGGTGAAACAAAACTTTGCGTCTATTCACTAAAGACGGTCGATTTTTTTAAGTGCCTCATTCCGGTTTGATAGCTGATGGGAGTAATAATCAGCAGTTATCGCCTGGTTTGGTTCCAGAAGTTCATAATAAACAATACCGGCCATATCCCATCAAATAGACAGGAGAATCTTCTTGGGGTGAAGGCCATCTCTAGGGGTCGTTTCTGGTGTTTCATCTTTATCTAACCATTGGCGTTTCAGAACAAGATTATTGTAAAGGACCCATTTTTCCTAACCAGTAACGATACGGTTCAAAAAACTTTAATTTTCAAGCCGATGCAGCAGCTGAGATCACACATTCACTCTTTGCTGAACAATATATATATACAATATATATAAGTAGTGCAAAGATTAAAAAAATAAATCAAAATAATGAAAAAAAAATTTTTTTAATTAAGAAAAAACTTACAAAAACGAAAAAAATTATTTACCTATATTTTAAATTTAGAAAATTTACAAAAAAAAAAAAGAAAATTAAAAAAATTGTGTTTAATTCATGCCCATTTCACTTTCGCTTTTTCCAGCTCAGTACTTTAATTTGGTTTGCCTATATTTTGAATTAAAAAAAAAATACAAAAGAAAATGTTTTGAGTTAAAAAAATTTGTATATTTTTTATTTATATATTTTTTTGTTTATTTAAAGAACCTCTTCTTTTTTTTTTATTTATTTTTAATTTTTTTTTTTAATCTTTGCCCTACTTGTGTACAAAAAAAATTACAAAAAAAATAATTTTTTATTTATAAATATAGGTAAAAAAAATCAATCATTAAACTGGAAAAGCGAAAGTGAAATTGGCATGAATGTATCTTAAAACTGGCAAATTCATAGTTACCAATGAAATACAGCAATAACAAAAAATATATACTCGCATATATATTTGAATTACAACCAACAAACTTTTCAATGTCACGAAAATCTCATCAATTCAAAATTGATATTTAATAGTCTGGCATTTTTTTCTAATTGCTATTTATACAATAATTTTTTCAACTCATTCTATGTATTCCCCGAAATCTGTTCATTATAAAAGTAAAATGAGCGCCAATATCGAACTCAGTTGACAAATTGAACGGCTATGAGAAAGTTGTTAAAAAAATAATAATTGAAATTGAAATATATTTAAAACGAATTCACATCAAGCAAATAATTCCATTTTGCGCATTCCATCCCAAGCACTATGCGCAACACACTCACGTCTGGCTCGTTCGTTTGGCGCATCGTCTTGCTTCTGCTGCTGCTTTGCACGCTCGGTGAGCACAAAGTCAAAGCCCAATTCGGTTACTTTCCCGGCATTTATGGTGGCTATGGTGGTGGTTACGGTGGTCTTGGCTACGGAAATGGCCTTGGCGGCGGTGGTGGTTATGGTGTGTATCCCGGCCTTGGCGGTTATCAGCCATATCCCTCCTACTTTGGTGGCGGCTATGGCAACATGTATCCGTGTTACAGTGGCTACTTGTGTGGTGGTGGTTATCCTGGCTATGGAGGTTATCCATTTTACGGCAATGGCATGAGTGAGTGTATGCGTTGTGTGTGTGTATGTGAGAGCTTACGCGCTTGCTGCGAATAATCTTTTTTATGCTAAAAAAATTATGTAGTGTTTTGGACATGTTTCTTTATTGGATCTCTTACAGATACGGCGTACGCAAGTAGCAGTGGTGGTGGCATGGCCAGTGCATCGGCCAGCAGTGGTAGTGGCTTTTTTGGTTAGTGCATGGAGCGTGCGTGTGTGCAGTTCTCAAACTTCGTTGCAGAAGTACAATACAAATATACATTTACGGGTTTTAGAGATAAGTTAGAATAGTTTTAGTTTGTAAAAATCGTTCTGTTATTGTTTTTGTTTTCGAATTTATTTGCACTTTGAGACAAAAAATTTAATCATAAAAAAATTTAAAATTAATTAAACTAACCTAACCTAATTTATTTCCTTAAGCAAACAAAAAAAATACGTTATTTATGCCTCCCAGCATGCCCCGACCAGTTTTTCAATAGTTGAGTGTGGAAGATCGCGCCATTCCTATTCAACTCTTGACCATAGTTCGTCGATGTTATTTGGGACCATTTCGTATGATGCTATCCATTTCTTCAGAATAGCCCCTACATTTTCAATAGGGTTAAAATCTCTGTGCTGGCTATTCTATAAACTGGAATTATGTCTTTTTGTCGGGCACTTGAACAATTTTCGCGGCATGTTTCGGGTCCCTGTCTTGCTGAAATATAACCGCTTCTGTCGGATATGCGTTAAGGTCAACAAAATTCAGCAGATTGGTCTGTAAGATATTCAAATAGCCTTCATTTTTCATGACCATGATTCATGTTGTTGTTGTTGTTGTTGTTGCTATAGCAGCTTACTAAACCCAGTCAGTGCGACATAGTGACCGGTCGTCTTCGGTAGGCCTACCTCATCTCATCTAACGGTAGGCCCAGAAAGCGTGCTGTTTCGACAGATTGGGTTCAGAGGCCGAGGGATGTTAGGTGAACAGGTTTGATGGGGCATGTGAAAAGGTGGTTAGTTATGTGTCGGTTAGGTATGTATTTAGGCTGCTACAGCATTCAGAACGCAGTTGGGCCAAAGTTATGCGGGTCTCTCAGGTTACCTGAAGCTCTTCATCTGCAATAGGTGGTGGTTGGACTCCCAGGAGGGCGTTTAGAGGTCAGGTGTTGAGGAAGGTGGTAAGAGTCTCCTGAAGAATGTCATTTAGCGTTTGTCTGTATACTGTCCGGTCTTATAGTTGTAGATTTCTTTTTGTTCTTGATCTTGTCAGAATAGTTGAAGAGATGCCTCCTAACATGCCTGGGAGGTGGCTCAGGTTCTAGCAAGTGTCTGTAGGGGTGAAACCTTCGGTGGAACCCAAGCAGAGTTCCTCACAGTGAAAAGGCGAGAAAGGAGGCTGGTGAGGTAATTGTTCACTATGGAAAACAGGCCATTGATGCCATTGTCCGATGTCATTGCCTGACGCCATTATCGTCAGCATAGGAGACTAGGAAGACTCCCTCTATAGAAGATGAAAAGCAAGAGTGATGGCATACCACCATGCGAAAGATGACTGACGAGTGCCGGCCACTCAAATACGAGGGGAGGTCCAAAATAAACAAGGCTGGCGTCATAAAAATATTTGTGGCGCCATCTGTTTAATGAGTTAGTGCGTTGGAAGTTACATCCCTAGCTGACTTCCAGTGAATGCTTGGTGACATTCGGTTCAGTGGAAGCGAAGTTATTGCGTTTAAATTGTCAGTTTGTTTGTGTCATCGGTACAAAAATGAGTTTCGAACAAAGAGCTAATGTCAAATTTGGTTTTAAAATCGGTAAAACGTGTACCGAAACATTTGAACTGATGAGAAAAGTTTATGGCGATGATTGTCTATCTCGTGCCAGAGTTCATGAGTGGCTTACACGTTTCAGAGATGGTTGTGAGGAACTACACGACCATGAACATATGGGCCGCTCAAAATCAGTAATCACCAAAAACTCCATTGAAATTGTTCGTAAATTTATCAAAAATCAACCGAAATCATCGTTGAAATTCATTGAATCGCAGTTCAGTATCTCAGAAACATCGATTTATCGCATATTAACTGATCATTTTTTCTTACGGAAAGTCTGTGCACGTTCCATTCCGCACAAGGTAACTGAGGACCAAAAATTGCTTAGAATTCAACACGTTTTTTTTTTGTGGTTTTTTAGATAAATATTTTCTCAATCCTCTTACGGAACTGTTTGGTGAGGGGACGGGACCAGTCCTGCGCTTCATAAGAGCCAGAAAATGGTTCCACGTAGGAAAATAAATGAGATTCCCGTGTCGCACAGTGGTATTACAACGGACCTGTAAATATATGAAATAGATATAAAATGTTTGTCAGCGTCAGTTATTTAATAGCCTCACTTCCCATATCAGATTATTAAAGATTAATAGAATATAAAATTTGCTCTATCGCCACATGAAAGACATTTCAAAAGACTTATTACACTCGCTCTTTTAATTGTTTGTTTTATTAATTTCTTTTATTTTGTAATAAAGTCTACAAATTTTTCCTTTGGACAATTTCGTTGGCTATATATTATATGTAGGTCAGCATATTACTATGGTCGTAGCATATAAAATAAATTCATCAAATATTATATCTAATAAATACTTTGGGCTATGAGTGTCTCTCTCTCTCTTTCTCTGTCTCGAAACAGTGCATTCAGATTCAGTTGTGAAATATTTATATATGTACTTAAGATTGTGCGCTGAACATTAACACCAACAAGAAACAAGTACTAAGAAAAAGTCGTAAAGCGTTGCTTGAATAAAAACTTCCACATCCTTTTTCATCAACAAGCACTACATGTCGCCCGGATCCTTCCAGCCATATTTCTGTTTCTTGCCCTGCTTATAATATTTATCGCCATTCCCGTTTTTGTATCCGTTATAGCCACGCCCCTCGTCTTTCGATTGCTTAGGCGGTGCACAATAACACGTACGCTTCTGTGAGTCTAAATACGATTTACAGCCCAGCGTTAAGGTGCCCGTGAACAGCACTTTCGCAGCAGCTTTACAACCAGTCATGAGATATTCACTGCCAATTGATTTATCAATGGTATCGCAATACTTATAAAGGCATCGCTTGAACTCCAAATCGCACAGCTCTTTATTGCTATTGCAAGTGTCATAGCAAATGTCGTGCTCATTGCAACAGTTCTCCATTTCGACAGCGGGCAAGTATTCGGTGTTAATGCGCAGACCGAGCGAGCCGCAACCGTCGGCGGTAGGTATATACAGTTTATTTTGGACGGGTCGTACATCTGAAAAAGGCATAAATGAAATTAATATGTGACGAGAGAGTACCTGAAATAAATATCATATTTAAACATAACAGGATTTTCTAGCGCACTTGCAAAGTGCCATCTGTGGGCGAGTGGCTAAAGCTTTCCGGAAGCTTATTATTGCACGCCAACAGTTTGCCTGAGATTTGGCGAACAGCAAAGGTGAGCTGCGCTCACCCGATTGGTACACGTGTACCGGCGAGATATCCTACACAATTGACAAATGAGATGATATTTTCATTAATGATAACTAGCAACTGCATTTGTTGAGTGGGTCTGTTGTTGTTGTTTGTTGTTGTTAACAGTGGGTCTAGAAACACACGCTTTCCAACAGCTGGAAATCTCCAGTATAAGCTTTTAATCATAATCAGCTGTTCGCAAGTGAAAAAAGCAAAGCAAACAAAACAAACCAATCTTGCTATGTATTTACACTTGTAACTCTATAAGACGCACTGCAGCAAATCTGCCATAAAGACGTAGTAAACATACTTTCTTTATCTCGCTTCATATTTCTGACGCATGCACACATATTTTTACGTAATTTCCTGCTTCGGCTGGCACGCCGGTGCTCTACACTCGTCTTCTCCACATTTTCCAACTCACCTGTTGGTTTGCCGTCTGGTCCTAAACATTTATAAATACAATTCTCATCCACTGCTGCATCGAACACCTCATGCACTGTACGAAACTTTCTAAAAACCGTCACTAGGTTTTTGAAGACATCACCAAATATTGCCTCCGCCGCGATGATGGCGTCTCGTAGATGCACAATCGTACTGGAACCATAGCCCGAGTATGCGTAGGTGAGAAACGTTAGCGCGTATATGGCGATTTTCATATACGGAAAATGCATTTTCCACAGTTAAATTGGTGACTAATTATCTCCAAACATAAATAATTCATAAAAACAACTCACTGCACGAAACTGATTACAAATACTGATGGAAGTAGAGTGCGTTGCCATATTAATAATTCTCAAATGATGTAAGCAATTTCTTTATAGATACCATCTTTTCGATTTTTTGCCTCATGCGTTTACAGTAATCGCAAAAAGTAACCGTTAATGTTTGTAAATTTACATACATATATAATTCCTGTTAAATTATTATAACAGCAGTAGCAGTTTTCTCCGAAATATTTGTAAATTTTATATGACTTTTAAGTGTACTCATTTGCAGTTTGCTAACATGGGGCAGCACTACATGCACAGCTGTCTGTTCGCTGCGAACAGTTTTACAGGCTGTTGTGCTACTAAAACTATTTGTTGTTTGAGAATTTCCTGACAACGGAAATAATTTTGTTTGCTATTATTCAATTGCTAACATTTCGTTATGGAAATTTTATGCTAAAGTATTAGTTATATATTTAATAATATTCTCCGTGAAATTCAAGAAATTTGTGTTTAATTACACTTTCTCTTCTTAATCAGGCCTGATTGCTTCCAGCAATTTGAATCGGACAGGTCTGTTTCCACGGTAATCGCTTCTACGTTATCGGAATGACCCGCATTTATATTCGGCCAAGGACTGTCACTTCAGCAGCATTCACCGTATATGTGCTCAAACAATAACAACAACAGAAGCGTTTAGTTCGAAGAAACAATCTGTAGTGATTGGGGTAAAAAATTCCGGAAGAATGTGGATCCGTCTTAAAAATATGTGGTTACAATCCGGCTCAAAATTTTCCATTATGCTACACGCCTTCCCGAAAATAACATCACACACACTAGTCCAGTGTTTTTTAAAGTTTGTTTGAATGTCATCACTGTTACTTATACTTGTACTCCAATTGTCGAAAATCTGTATTATAATTTTTTCTAAAACAAAATTATTTTTATGTTATACTGCAGATCACTTGAAAACAAGGGCTAGTGTGACTAACGACACTCCGTTCTATGTTACGGGAACGACCCAGTTTTATATTCACCCAAGGCTTGTTACTTGCGCAGCATTCCTCAAAAATAGTTGGGTTATTACAATAAGAACAACACAAATACTGAAAGCCCGGGAGCAATACTAACGTTCGCTTGATATCTTTATTTACCTATTTATTACTTTATTTAATTTATTTTTTATACTTACATTTTTATTTATTTATTGCGTCTACAGATATACAAATTCCAATACTAAGTATAATGAAACCAAACGCGATAAATGGAAAAAAGAGATTTGCATAAATTTTATAATTTATTAAGAGTTAACCTAAAATTTTGCTTACTCTCCAAAAAATTGTGATGTGAATCCTAAGAGAGAGGACCTGTTGACAAATTCTTTTTTTTAAGTAATATATAGCTTGAATTTTATTGTAAATCAAGCTACCAACGTTTTCTTATCGTTGTCATTAGTTTTTATTTAGCTGAAGATAAAATAACGATATATTATATATACACTAGGGTGGGTCGATTTAAAAATCGCTCATTGCTCTATGAAAATCGTATTCTAGGGATCAAAATAAGAAACTTTGCCGAAGGAACCATACCTCTAAAACGAATTCTGATGTCCCCCAATTTCAAAATATCACCATTTTTGGCCTTTACATGAAAAAATCAGCTGAATGGCTATGTTTTTGCTTTATTTTTATTTATTTATAATAATATTTAGTATTTATTTATAATAATATCTATTTTTTCTCTTAAGAAATTTATTTTATTTTATAAAGGTTTGATTATTTCTTCTATTAATTACTAGATTTAACATCTAAATCTGTTTGGTTTTTTAATTCCAGAGGATCCAGTTCAGAGACATAGTGTTCACCGCAAAATGTCTTTTTTGATAGGAGTTTTCGGAGATTAGCTGTAGTTCCTTTCCAAATAAATATATTTACTATACTAAGTCTTAAAATACATGTAAAAGATAACATAATATGTGTACACATTTTTTTCGGGCTTCTAACTGTATATAACCCCTTAAGCCCTTTTAAATATACATAAAGGAAATGTAGAGCGCGTAAAGCAGTAGCAACTGTCTTCAATAAATAAAATGAAAAGCAGATGGCCTGATAAGCTTTTCTGAGGAACTACAGATGGTGCAATAAAACCCTTGAGGAAACGTTATCAACTGCAACTACGCACGTAGACGGCGAAAGATAAGATTTTACCCAGAAAACAGAATGAAAGCCGAAATTGGATAATTTGGCAATCCAAATTCAATGGCTGACTTTGTCAAAAGCTTTGAAAAGTCTGTATAAATACTTGAATTCGTTTACGCAAAGCTGAAAGGCGATCAAAAACCAAACTCTTGGTTGCCAAATATAATTATTGCTTTAAATATACAACTCTGCCAATTTTAACGCATAGATGCCTGGTTTGGTGAGAAGCTTTTTGGAAAGGGGTACAAAGAACTGCATGTATTGGCATCACCGAACCATGTAGAACTTGCCCCAGTGCTGCCCAGAATATCGTTAACTTCCCATCGACTTTTACATTATTTCTATCCCAGCTCAAAGTGCAATCAGGTTAAATGAGGTTGGCCTCTGGAAGCAATCCCTCAATGAAGGTGGTATCATTTTCAAGCAATTAACACCATATTTCTATGAAATTCGAACAGATATCGGTATCGGCAAACTGGAGTTTGAGGGCCCTGCTAGGGCAATCTTTCCAAATAGGCAGGATTGGATCGAGGGAAAAATCTGCATCGAAGCTTGTACCTCTGTCTTCAGTGGCGGCTACAAGATGGAATCGGAGGTCGAAGCAGGAGTTTTCTCTAGATCAGCCAATTTATCTATTTCCTTAAATTTGCCGAATACTGCTAGTGTTTTTCAGGTTCCTGCAGGTATGGAAAATGCTTAGGGAACGAGGGAGACATTAACATGTTTTCCGAACGATAGTCAAGCCGCAATCAAGGCTCTAACGGTGCCATGGTGTAGATCCAAACAAGTCAACTCGTAAAAGGAGGAGACCATATGTCTTCGGGTGTGCAAATAACAATTCTATGATCTGGGCTTTAAGTCCTTAATACAGAAAAAAATGAAATTGCTGATGAGCTTGCAAGGAAGCGATCGACTGAATTGATCTCAGAGATCTAATACCCAGTCATGGGCATTCCGCTGACTATTCCCCTGCGCAACTTATAACTCAGGAAAGCGCAGAACAGATGGAGCTCCATTTCTTCGTGTTGGCATTTCGAAAACTATTTGATCCCAGTACAATATCGCATGACTCAACAAGGCCTGGGAACTCCACGCCATTCAATTTCCATTTCACCTACCTACGTATATATAAGAATCATTTTAAGACTGTTGGTCACTTCGAAATGGGCTCTACATTTTCAATTTTAATTTTGTTACCACTTTTAAAAATAAGGTGTAAGAGAGGCCTCTTTTCTAGCATCAATAAATTTAGCACTTTCAAGAGATTTATTTAAAATTAAGAAAAGTGCGAAGGAAAGCACACGACAATTTTTTAAAAGGCAAGAGAAAACCCTCATCAACGTCAGTTTGCGATGGTGATTTGATATGCAGTTTTCCACATCATCACCATAAATTGCGGAGCTTTACTGCTAAAATAATTTCGCAACAGTCAATTGTAGGTCAATTAAAAAATGGCCTAAAATATCCAGTACGTAGATATGTACTCAGAATTAATGAAATTATCCAGCAATGTACAAAATAATAACGGAGTTGAAAACTTAATTCCACACGAATTTCCAAATAAATTAATTGGCCACCAGTGAAAATCAACAAAAGTTAAGGGAGGTCAGCCAGAGATAAATAAAGATGTTAATATGTAAGTACTTAAATCAATTGCAGCGTATTTATTTACACTTCGTTTGATGCCAGTGAAAGACAGGAGAAGCCTTGGTCAAGTTTACAATTACGAGTATTCTGTTGAATGATTACAGCAACAAAATGAAAACACTTCATTTTGCGAACGAATAATACACAAATGAAAATACAACAAACATACAGATGGGGGCATTAATCAGTTGTCTTATAAACATAACAGTAAATCTATAGATATAAACACGACGACAATAGGGATTTCCACAGAAATATTCACCTGGCCGTAAATTATCAAACTCACTAAAAGAGTCAAAATTTCGCATTTTAGGACTGTTGTTCTGTGAATTACAAGGTGAAGACCTTGATTTCATAATAAATGCCTTTTAACCTTTTATGCCCTATAGGACAAGCACGGATAAGGAAAACAAAAGTGGTCCCTTTTTTGGCATGAATTTATGTAGTCAGGAGTTGGCATCGTTTGTACTAGTTGAAAATGCCATGAATCGAATGAGGTATTTATTGATCAACTTATTTATTCCGTGAAAGAATACTCAACCTACCACCGATTAACATTGCGGCAGAAGGTATGCAGGGTTTGATTGAAAAGTAATGAGCCTTATTTTTTTTAAGCAGTTTTATTAAACCTTTTGGCTTATACAATAATACAATACACCGCTGATAGCGGTCCTTCTACTGCAGAAAACATTTTTTAAACTCATCCGCCGGAATCGCGTTCAATTCGGTTGTCACAGTTTTTTGGATCGCCTCGATGGAGTCGAAACGCCTCCCCTTCAGCTTTCTTTTCAGGCGCGGCAACAAGAAGAAGTCCGGAGGGGAGAGGTCTGGGCTGTAGGGAGGGTGGAAGGGAAGGGAAGGGAAGCACCGGAATCCCCATCTTGGCCAATGCAGAGTTGCAGAGGAAGACGGTGTGCGCCTGCGCATTATCGTGTTGAAGGGTCCAATTTGACACACACTTTGCGCATTTCAAGTTTTCCGGTCACGATTTCCCACACATTGTAATAAGTTAAATTTAACTATTCACTAATCTCACGTAGACTAGCACGACGGTCAATGTTCAAAAATTTACGAACCCGGTTCACATCTTCGTCTGTTTGCGTCGTCGGAGGCCTTCCAGATCGCTGTTCGTCTTCGACGCCCTCCGGCCTTCCTTGAACCACTTGTGCCACCGTTTTGCCTGGGAACTGGACAGAGATTGGTCCCCGTAAGCCTCCTTGAGTAGCCCAATGGTTTCAGTACTCGTTTTGTTTAGCTTTACACAAAATTTGATCGAGTAACGTTGCTCCAACGATCGCTGCATTTCCGCCGCTGCAAAATCCTAACACACTTTTAAAACAGCTTTCACGCGCGGAGCGATGTTGTCTGCACCGCTGTTGCCAGCGAACTGGGACCGGTTTCTAGTGGAAGGGGAAGGTCCAACGATCATTTTTCCCCACCAACCGATTCGGTTGATTGCTTGGCAGCCGCTCCGCGCGGGAAGGCTCATTACTTTTCAATCAAACCCTGTAGCAGCTAGATCTGCCGCAAGACTTAACGCAACTGGTGAATTTGCCTATAAAATATTCGGACACGGCTCAATAGGTATGAGTTATCGGACCAATATGGACTATATGACTCCGAAGTACAATTGGGTGAAGAGACAATAGAAGTAGAGGGATGGAAAAGAGGTATGAAACCTAGCCCGAATACTCCTAACATATTTACCGACGACTCGAAAATTATGGACGGAGTAGGTGCAGGGATTTATTTTGCTGAGCTGGAAATCAGGCGGCCAATTACGCTCCCTGACCATTGCAGTATTTTGCAGAAGTCTTTGCGGTAGGAAAGGCTGCAGAAATAGCACTAACAAGGACATCGAGCAACTCCAACATTACTGCAAGAATGAGATGCTTATCTTATATCTTGGATATCTTAATCTATAACTTACTTGTCTTACGCACCTATTTCTTCTTGTGGAACCATACTGCGTATATAAAAATGTAATACAAAAAAAACTTTCCTTTAAACCAGCAGCATCATTTTCAACGGCCAAACATTTTTTAAAAAAATGCCAAAAAAAGTTCTGAACAAAAATACATACATACATCATGTTTTCAAAAATGCCAAAAAAAATGTATTTCAAATAAAAAAAAACGTTCTGTCAAAAAAGTACCGGGAATTGTTCAATAAAACGAAAAATAATTGTTTAATCATCAAAATTTATTTTGCCTCTTAAAAAATAGGCTTCATTCGAAGCAATACACTTATGGCAACGATCACTCCAGTCATCAAAGCACCTTTTAAACGCGTTTGAAGATATCTTCTTCAGCTCCTTCAGCGAATTCTCCTTAATGGCCTCTACCGACTTAAAGCGGCGACCGCGGAGTGGCAATTTAAGTTTTGGGAAAAGGAAAAAGTCACAGGTGGCTGAATCCGGTGAATATGATGGTTGTTCGATGATATTTGTCGAGTTTTTCTTCAAAAAAGTGTTCACAATATGAGCCCTGTGAGACGGTGCGTTATCATGCTGCAAGATCCATGAGTTTTCTTCCCACAAATTGGGTCGTTTCCTACGCACATTTCCTTAAACGTGGCATAACTTCCAAGTAATATTCTTTATTTACCGTACAACCATTTGGAACGAATTTCGAGTGCACAATGCACTGATAATCAAAGGAAACGTTCAGTAGCAGAACGTTTCACTTCTTGCCGACTTTGACGCGGTTTTTTGGGTTTCGGCTCATCTGGATTGCGACCATTCAGCCGTCTGTTGATTGGTTTACATGTCAAACTTATTTACCTAGGTCTCATCACCTGTTATCGTGCGCTGGAATTGGGTTATGGTTGGGTCCGAATTCACTTGCTCAATTCACCTTCTTCCGATGAATTTTTTGAAAGAAATTCAACTCTCTGGAACGAGTCGAGCAGCCACGCGTCTCATGCCCAACTGATGCTGTAAAATATTGCGCATTGATTCGAGAGACACGCGAAGGTTCCGAGTTACCTGCCTCAAACTTAAATGATGGTTTTCCAGCACCTTTTCCTTGACTTTGTCGACGTTTTCATCAGTTGAAGACGTTGATGGGCAACCAGATCGGATCAAATCTTCCATGACTTCTCGGCTAACAACAAAAGCCTTATATAGGGTGGGCCATGTAAAATTTGCTTTTTAAATCGGCTATAAAAAAAAACTGATCAATATTTTTTTCAAACTTTTTTTTTTATTTTGAAGATTAAACATTGTCATTTATGAATGAAAAATAATATCGTTCAAATGACTGCCACGACTGACTCTTACAGTAGGCCATTCGATCAACCCAATTTTTAAGCACATTTTCGATTGTTTGGGCTCCAATTTCATGAATGCCAACTTCGATTTCGTGTTTTATTTTGAAGATTAAACATTGTCATTTATGAATGAAAAATAATATCGTTCAAATGACTGCCACGACTGGCTTTACAGTAGGCCATTCGATCAACCCAATTTTTAAGCACATTTTCGATTGTTTGGGCTCCAATTTCATGAATGCCAACTTCGATTTCGTGTTTTAAAACATCAATCGTCTCTGGATGGTTCGCATAGCATTTGTCCTTAACGGCTCCCCACAAAAAATAGTCCAACGTCATAATAAGAGTAGATATCATCAGCGTAGGCACATATCTGAAAATCATTTTTGAATAATGTTCCATTCGTACTTATTTCTTGAACAGTTGAGTGTAGGATTAAATTGAATATTAAAGATGATAAGTCCTCTCCTTGTTTCATACCAGATATGACTTGGAATGGGTCTGATATTCTTCCTTGCACCAGCACTTTACTTGTTGTACCGACAATGTACTTAAAACTTCAAAGGTATTCCAATTTTCTGAAAGCAGTGATTTATCTTGGTTTTCTATCTATACTGTCAAATACCTGTTTGAAGTCAACAAAGCGACAAAATTATTATTATTATAATCATTTATAGGCGATATATACAATACAACTCTGACTTTATTAGCACACTGGCTACTAGGGCCTTCAGTGCTTAATGACGATTACAAAATGACTTATTTTTAACTGTATATTTTAAATATGGTCTGAAATATTAATACATTTCATATGTAATATGTACATAACTGCATACTTTAATCACATTGTCCAAGGTAACATTATTTAACATAGCGGATGGTACAAGAGTTCCAAATGCAGTAGCCCGTTTGGTATTAGTGTTGGACAGAGGTCTAGAATAAGTAAGTCACATTAGACGCTGTGTTAGAATTTTTTCAAGTATTTTTCCAAGACATGAAAGGATGGAAATCGGGGGCTTATTTGGTTTCGGAATCGGATAACCAGGAATGGGGATAGATGCCATCATTAAGTATTTTATTGTATAAGGATAGTAATGCGTTCTTAGCCGATTTTTGGATGATTCCGTAACATAGGGTAGGATATACGATACTCCTGGTAGGGGCGTTTTCCAAAGAGGCAAAATATATTAATGTTATACTCGTAAAACTTTTCAAATATTTGATGGACAGTAAAACCTTGATCGGTCGTTGATCAGCTGTTTCTGAAACTACATGGTAATCGCCTAGGATGTCTTCAGCATAAGTACTAAATATCTCAAATAGAGCATTAGTAAATACTTTATCACCAGTATTAAGTAAAGATATGTAATTTTGGCACTCAGTTTATATCATTTTTTGTGTATAGGCACTATTATGCTTGATACCCATCCACTGTGTATTTCATATTTCATTTGCCATATTTGCTTTATATATTATATATATATATGGCCGAGCTCCTCCTCTGATACACCTATTTGTGGCGTGCGTCTTGATGTTGTTCCACAAATGGAGGGATCTACAGTTTCAAGCCGACTCCGAACAGCAGATATTTTTTTTTATTTTTATGGAAAGCTTTTTCATGGCAGAAATACACTCGGAGGTTTGCCATTGCCCGCAGAGGGGCGAACGCTATTAGAAAAATGTTTTTCTTCATTTTGGATTTTCACCGAGATTCGAACCGACGTTCTCTCTGTATTCCGAAGGGTAGTCACGCACAAACCCATTCGACTACGGCGCCCGCTTTGCGAAGGAGAATATTCGTTTATGTAGTTCTTGTGGGTATTCCATCTTCGTCACAGCTTTTATGGCTTTTAAGGTTTCTTATAGCCAATACTACTTCGTCAAAAATAGGCTCTTCAACATAGATTTCATCTGTATCTACTACTTGTTGCTCCTTATTTGTCGTGTCGTGGGGTTTCTTATTAAGTAGTTCGTTGAAATATTCTTTCCATCTAATTTCTTGTTTTTCGCCGAGTTATGGAGCTATCTTTTGCTTTGCATATATTGGCTGATTGCTTTGATATTTTTGTTTCTAAAATTGTTTTCATTTGTTCAATTTGCCGTTTCATTGGTAATTTTTCAAAGAGACAGTAGTGCGAGAGACTTGCACGATGAAGCAAACAGGCAAATAACTACATTAACAGGCTTACTAATGCTAGCGTTCTCAACTCTGTCCAAGTTCCATCAAAACTTATTCTGAAGTATTATATCTTAATAAGCTGAATATTTTAGGCCAGAACAAACAGGTTTCCAGGTCACACAGGAATTACTGGTAACGAAAACGCAGATAAATTAGACAGGAAAGTGGCCATGGAAATGTTATTTTTACAGATGAGAAAATGGTCACTGCTGAAGAAGTTTTTAATAAGCGAAACTTCGAAAGTCGCAAAAAATATTTTTCCAAGGGTTCAGTGGGGCCACTATCCTTCTTTCTTAATGGTTTGGTGTAAAGAAAGGCATTACATCTCTTCATTTCTGCAAAAAAGGGGTTCAGACCGGGACAAAAGTGCACCAAAACGATACCTCAGAAGGTGTGGCAAAGCAGTTGAGCAGTGCTCTCTTCATGGAGAGCGTTGGATTTTCCAGCAAGATTCCGCTCCAGCCCATAAGGCAAAACCCACTCAACAGAGGCTAAGAAACAATATTCCTTGGTTCATAGCCACAGAAGATTGGACGTCTGGAAGTCCAGAATGAATAAATAGGGCTATAGTTTGTGATCAGGATTGGAGAACATGGCCTGTTGAAGTCCTCACAGAAATTTGAGAGTCTCAAACAATCCTTGGTTCGAGCAGCGGCGACAATGTCTACGGAAACCGTGCATACTGCAATAGCTAAATGGTCTAATCGTTTGAAGGCTTGTGTAAAAGCAAATGGTGATCGTTTCGAATGAAAAATAAAAAATTTGGTTTTTAATATTTACATGATTAAATAAAACTTCTTCTTCTTAATTGGTGCGATAACCACTTACGCGATTTTGGCCGAGTTTAACAAAACGCGCCAGTCGTTTCATTCTCATGCTAACCGGCGCCAGTTGGACACACCAAGTAAAGCCAAGTCTTTCTCCACCTGATATTTCCCACGCAGAGGAAACCTTTCTCTGCTACTACCAGCTGGTACCGCATCGAATACTTTCAGAGCCGGAGCGTTTGTATCCACTCGGACGACATGAGCCAGCCAGCGTATTCGTTAGATCTTTATTCGCTGCGAATTGGCTATGTCGTCATGAAGCTCATACAGCTCATCGTTCCATCGCCTGCGATATTCACCGTCGCCAACGTGCAAAGGTCCCAAAATCTTGCGCAGAATCTTTCTCTCAAACACTCCAAGCGTCGCTTCATCGGATGTTGTCATCGTCCACGCTTCTGCGCCATACGTTAGGACGGGCATGATGAGAGCCTTGTAGAGTGTCAGTTTTGTTCGTCGAGAGAGGGATTTACTACTCAATTGCCTTCTCAGTCCAAAGTAGCACTTGTTGGCAAGAGAGATTCTACGTTGGATTTCAAGGCTGACATTGTATATAATGTATAATGATGCGACAGAAGCTCCGATAACTTAAATTGGAGGTTCATGTCATCATAGGAGTGTGTCCTACATGCCAGTTATTTTGGGATGAATTTAACTACTCTGAAGTGCCTATATACTTGTATATTTAACGGTTCCTGAAATGCTATAAAAGTCGTGTAGGCAGGATGCCGATTTCAAAATAAGTAAAGGAAATCGAGTTGAGAGCCAGTGAGTTTACCTGCAGGGTATTTACTCAGGGCATGAGTAATTATGTAAGTATGTATAAGCATTTGAACAGATTACGCGTTTCTGCGAGTCAAATGGGTGTCTGCCCTCACAAGGTGATTCATTTATTTTACAACCATTTTAAAAGAAATTTGGAAATATACACTCGATAGGAAAATAAACAATTGGAATTGCAGCTATTTGCTGAGTTAATGAGGAATGGGATGCTGGTGGTTTGTACGGAAGTACATACATACAATTAATATATATTTATATACATATATGTAGTAATGGGAGGCTATAAGGAAGCGCACTACTTTTTTCCAAATGAATGCTTACGTGAGAAAATTGTCCGAGTATGTAAGTAAATGTAAATTTATAATTCTGTTGGTTGTTGAGCTGTGGAAATGCTGCAGTTTCTGGAGTGAATTTAAGATAGAGGTTTTTAGTTATCAAATATCTTTAGTGAAGGAGGTATTTAAAAACATGTGTGGAGAAAGTGAATTTTCAGAAATTTTGTAACCAAAGGAAATGTTAAGTTTTTCAACTTTGCGAGTAATAAGGAATGAGGTAGAGCGCATATATTTTTGACAAATGGCTGTATCTTTTGGCTTCTCTACTAGTGGATGAATTCGTACAGTAGAAATATGGGTTGTTGAACCTAAACGTGGTCGTACAAGCTTCGAAGACGATCCACGTCAAGGACCTCCAAAAACAGCAACAAAACCAGAAATCGCAGAAAAAATACTGGATATCGAATTGGAAATCGGCGTGTGACTGAAAGAGATTTAGTAACAGCCCTAGGAATTGCATTGGGCCATGTAAGCATGTTTTCGACTGAAGTATTGGGTTTTAGAAAGCTGTGCGCGCAATGGATGCCTCATTCGCGAACAATGGAACAAAAACACATTCGAATGCTCAGCAATATTTAGAGCATTTTCGAAAAGATCAGGGGAGTTTTGTGCGTCGATTCATCCATTAGGATGAGATTGGGTTCTAATACCATTATTCTAAATCGAAAACAACGAAGACGGCGGCAAAAATTTGTGAAGTTTATGGGCCTGATACTGTAAAGATTCGCACAGCACAGCGTTGGTTCGATCGATTTCGTTCTGGCGTAGAGACTGATAAAATCGTTGAAATTATCCAAAGAGACCGGCATGTGAGCTTTCGCTTGATTAGTCAGGAACTAGGTGTAGACCACAAAAACGTTTGGAACCATTTGTAGACGATTGGATTCCTGGATGTTTGAGTGCCACACGTGTTGACGCAAAAAAATCTATTGGGTCGAATCAACGCTTGCGAATCTCTGCTAAAACGGAACGAGCTTGACCCATTTCTGAAGCGGATGGTGACTGGCGATGAAAAGTGGATCACCTACGACAACGCCAAGCGAAAAAGATCGTGGTCGAGAAGCGGCGAGCCGGCCCAAACCATCGCCTAGCCCGGATTGACCGCCAGGAAGGTTTTGCTGTGTATTTGGTGGGATAGGAAGGGAATTATCCACTATGAGCTGCTGAACTATGGCCAGACCCTTAATTCGGTCCTCTACTGTGAGCAACTTGACCGTTTGAAGCAGGCGATTGACCAGAAGCAGCCAAAATTGGTCAATAGGTCCACCAAGACAACGCTCGTCCTCACACATCTTTGATGACCCGCCAGAAGCTACGGAAGCCTATCGCCTATGTCGCCTATGTCCTATCGCACCCACCATATAGTCCGGATCTGGCACCAAGTGTCTATCATCTCTTTCGGTCCAGGCAAAACGCCTTTGGTGATACCAAGTTGGCCTCAAAAGAGGCTTGCGAAAACTGGTTGTCTGAGTTTTTTGCAAATAAAGAGGGGGAGTTTTATAAATGGAGGATAATGAAGTTGATTTCTAAATAGCAACACATTTGCGAACAAAACGGGGCATATTTGACTTGAATCGGATAATTCTACGTACGTTAAATAAAGCGTCGAATTTCGATCACAAATACGACATTTCTTTTTCTCCAACCCAATACAAGGTAGACTCCAATGTATTTAAGGCTTCTTAAGGGACGAACAAGCTGGATTTCGCCCACACCGAAGCCGTGTTGACCAAACCAACACTATTCGCGTCATAGTAGAACAATCAGCGTTCCCCGCATTACATGCTGTTCGTCGACAATTAAACGAGACTCACTACGGCTGGCGTTGAGTCTTCCTTTCTTCTCAACGCTAAGATAATCCGCCTCATCTGATCCCTTCACGAGAACTCCGAACTGGCACTGCTCCACAACGGCAACATCAGTGGCTACTTTTTCCATCAACGCAGGCGTAAGGCAACGTTATCCCCAGTCGCTCCTTCTCTTCGTCATCGTCCTAGACGACGCATCATCTGTATCATATTCTGGCGTTGTGGAGATCAACGAATGAGGAACCCATTTGGTGGAAAATCAAATGCATAAAGTGATGATGATTTAGTCACACGCTTAGAAAACCACCAGATAGCATCAGAAGAATGGCACAGGACTGGAACTCGCAAGGAAGCAGAGGTGGCGGTCGGCCAAAGATCACTTGGCAAAGTTCGATGTTGCGTGAACTAGCAGATGCTGACATTAATGGGACGGAGCAGGACTGTGTACGATGGAATAGTCTTGACGAGGTCCTATGCTCCCGAGCGGAGTGAACAGGGATATAAAAAAATGTAGAACAGTTTTCAACAAACATTGAATTGAAATATTCATTCAAAAAAGAGCTGCGAATTGCACACCACCATTGACTGAAATTTGTGAGTTTCTATAGTACCCAAAGTATGGGTGTGCGGACTTGAAATTTTGTGCGTACCTTTCTGGAAGGTCAAAAAGAGTAACATTAATACAAAAAATACAAGCAAGAGGAGGAGGAATGTTACAGTGCTAGTGGGAGCATGCCCCACATATAATTGGAGTAACGGCACCTTTGACACTAAGACCTTCCTTACAAAAAAAACAAAAAAAAATTTTGGATTATTCCACCTAATTGCAATTTTTTTCCAAACGCAGATTTTGGCCATCCTAAAAGTAGTCAAAAGGATAATCGAGAGGAGATGGAGCGGGAAACAGATTGGAGTTTGCAGATTGAGTAGGCTGCGCTGAAGGCCCGGGAGAACGCAAGCAAGCCTCGAAGATTGCTCAAGAATGTGAGAAGAAGCTTAATTCTGTTTCAAGACAGAATAAGCTCGTACTTATGTATATGGGTTCCAGGACACTTCGGTGAGATTGCCGATGAGTTGGTCAACCATGGATCAGTGGTTCTCCCACAGGGACCAGAGCCAATAATCGGAATCAGTTCCGCAGGAATCCTGGATTGGAACAACGATTATGTATGCAATTTACATAAGGAGTGATAGTCTGGTCTAGAACGCTGCAGAGCCCCAAAGTGTTTTGTGACAAGTCCGAACAGAAAACTGTCAAACTTTCTACTAAAACTTTGAAGGAAAGACGTTCGGTTGAGGGTCGGTATCATAAGTGGACGCAACCCGTGGGGTCAGCATATGACTATGACCGATGTCGTGAGAAGGAGTAACATTCATTCTCTAAAACTGGAGGATATTTACAGATTTGCCAAGAATCTGGAAAATTCTTACAGGATTAACTACCTTTGTTTCTGTCTCTATTCCTTCTTATCTCTTTCTCTGATACTTTTGTCCTTTTCTCCTTTCCTCCTTGGCTATCTACCCTCATCCAGAGCTCTAAATACAATGAGCTGTTTAGTTAGCCTGAGTGTATTAGGAGCCATCAAATCTTTTTGTGCTTCTTGGCTCGACCTATTCAAATTTCAATTTTCATTTCAACCTAATTGCAATAAATACAATATTTAGTCTCTGTACCTCTTTCACAATATCCAAAATATCTGTATACGTAGAAAATTAGTGTAGAAGTGAAATTTCCACTTTCTACCGCACCGTGCTGCCACGTCGCATTTGCCCCCCGAGCTCTCAGACTTTCGAAAAAAAGCACGATAAACACACCTTGCAACACTTGTCCTCGACCTTGCTTAACGTTAAGAAACAGTTATATTTAAACAAGTGAAAATAATAATAAACAAAGAGGCTGCATACAATTAGCAAATCCATTTGCATGCCACAGAACAAACATCAGTGCATGTCACAGCAAGTGGCGGCGTTATTACGCACAAGTTCAACACATCTGCAAAACGTAGAATCTGTAAGTACATACAACAGCAGTAGCCAATTGCGGGTACTTGGAGCTCGGCGTTGACGTATTTGTGGCAAGTGCGACCACTCAACTATTCGACTAACCAAACAACGAACTACTCACAAAAACGTTTTACAAGTACGGCAGCGGCAGTGCAAATGTAAATTCCAAGTTGCAATGAGCTGGCAGCACTTCACTACGCTGGCCACACAACACAGCTGATGCATTTAAAACAGGGCGCCGGCAACAACAAGAACAAACGCGAAGAAGAAGATGAAGAGCTGTGAATACAAATGCAAAGCGCAAAATTATAAGAGCAACACTAAACAACAATGAAAATAAACAAAAACACGAAGTAGAAATAAAAGAAATAAAAAGAAAAAAATCACAACGCTATATCACTGAGCGTTAGCGGCAAGTAGCAGCGTGGAAGCGTGCAAGCGGCATCAAAACACAAATACAGAATCGGCAAAACATGCATGCGGCTGCTGCCGCTACCGAAGCTGGTCGATTGTATGTATGTAGGTAAATATGTATGTGGGCACAGATGTGACTACAGCAGACGTCGTGAGGCATATGCAGTCAGTTGGGGAACGTTATTGTTGTGCGGCTGTGAGCGGAGTGCGATGTGCGGGGCGTATGAGTGCCGAGCTGCCTGCTTGCTGACTGATCGACCGACTGTTGCCTGCCAATCTTTAGCATTAGCGCGTAGTACTCAAACTGGCTGGCTGTTTGGTTGGCGGCGCTAGCCGATTGTCTGCAGTTTTGTTTGACTGCTGCTGCTGCTGCTGTTTATTGTACGCCTTCGCGTATCTTTTATATTCAGTTAAGTACAAGACTTGGAAGCAAACGGTTCGCAAAGCGGCAGCAAGCAACTAACAGTTTGAAATAAATAAAAGTGTAACTAATTTAAAGAAATTTTTGAATTATTGTAAGAGAACAAGAAGTGAAAAAGTACTTGAAATTTGTGTAGTAGTGAATTGATGGGGTTTGGAAAGTGAGTTGAAAATTCAAGTGAGAAGAAAAAAAAAAACAAATTACGAAAATAGTACAATAAAATAAATTAGTTAATAATACGAAACAACATTGAAAAAGCGCAACAATTTAGAGAAACAAAAAACCAAAACAAAAAAAAAAAAACACAACACCAACAAAGGTAAATAATCACTTACTTAGTACTTTTTTAAGCTCAAGCGGGTGTCAAAGTTTAAGTAAAACAAATTATGGCAATTAGCTAACTATATGGCTAGCCTCAGCTTGAGTTTCTCAACACATTAGTAATATTTAATTACCTTTAAACAGACATACACACATATGTATATGACATAAAGGGGTTATCCATATATGTAAGTCAAAGGCGACCGCCTAAAAACTGCATCTATGCATTTTTCGGAAGCTGATACCTACAGTTGTCTAGAATTTCCTCAAAATGGTCTCGGCTAATCGCATATCAGTGCATAGAAGTTCGAGTATTTTAAGCCATTGTATATATCAGCACTTTTGCATGCACATTTGTATGTATGGATTACCAAACCTTTTTTTGTATGTAGTTGAATTAAATGCGCGAGGTTGCTGTTCGCTTTCATTTCATATTTTTAAAATAAAAATAAAAATTACAAAATAAAAATTATATGAATTAGCATTTGCGCTTACTAAAATAACGTCTTTCGTAAATTAAAAATATGTTTTAGAAAATTTTTTTATAAACTATTTTTGGAAAATTCGCTGCAAAAAGGTATGAACATTTTAATTTTTATAAAAATATTAAAGCTAATGCCGCTTTTTAATAATCAAATAATCCAAATAATGTCTTGGCCGATATTTTGTTTCATACGTAATTGAATCATGCCAATATTATCATAATAAAGAAAAATGACAATAATTTCTTAAAAAAATTGTATTTTATTCAAAATCAACACCGGCCCTTGAAACTTAACCGCCCTTTAGTTTCGCAAAATATTTTCTTTGGAAGTCAGTACATTTTTGCTCTCGCTCGAATCAATTTTCAAAGCACTTTGCCATACAGAAGTGGATACCTTCAAAACGAGCTGTTCAAAGGCTTTTTCAGGCGTTGAAAAACGTTGACCTCGCATTTTATTTTTGATGTTGAGGAACAAAAAGAAATCATCAATAAGTGCCAAATCAGAGTTGAAATCACTATAAACTATCTAATACAGGGTGACCTATCTAGTCTTTGAGTTTTGAACTACGAGTTTCTTTGACTTTGACAGCTATATGGTGTGTGGTATTTACAAAATGAGCCGCTTTTCAATTGCACTATGGCAAAAAAACTACTTACCGTGTTGCACAAACTATGTATTTATTAAGAAAAAAACTGTTTTTGGCAATGCGATTTTTTCACCCAGTGATTACGATAACAAACAGAGTTTTGCATTTACCTATATTAGTTTGGGGAAAATTTTTTGTGCAATCGGTATACGAAATATTTGTTTGGGGAAAAAGAAATCCAATCCATTTTTCCAATCTAGTTTTTTTTTTATGGTCGATCTTTAGCTCCTGGGCAATGCTACGACCACTAGCATGCCAGTCAACTTGGATTATTTCTGGGATTTTACCTGACGGTGCATTTTTAGCATCACAAACTCCTGAACGGAATCGATGAAATCAAAATTCCATTCAAATCCATTAGCTTTTACAGTATCGACACCATAAACACTATTCATAATTTCAGCTGCCTGGCTTGCATTTACGCCATTATTAAAAAAAAAAAAATTTACCGAATTTTTTCTTTGTTGACTTACATTGTGAACTCCCTGTAACTCACAGCTGTATGAAACGAACAAAGACCCGGAAAAGACTTTTTTAGTGTGAAATGTCACCTTAACAACGAGCATAAATTTCAAATTGTTTGAAGGATACTTTACGAGATATCGATCACTACAGCCATCTACCGAAAAAATAAAAAAATTCTTTTTCCCCCAACCTAATATACTTATACCTGGCGCTTATACCCTTCTTTGAACATTTGACCGAGCTTCTCCTGCGATTTGCGCGATGCATCTTGTTATTTTTCCACTAATGGATGGACCTACAGCTTTTAGCCAGCTCCGAAAGGCAGATGGTTTTTTGCTCATTAAAAGCTTTATGAAAAGGCAAAAATGCACTCGGAGGTTTGCCATTGCCTGTTGAGTGGCGACCGCTATTAGAAAAAAACTTTTTCTGTCAATAAATGTTTCAAGCCCGAGGTTTTGAATCTGTGCATTATCGATTGGTAGTCACACACCCACACAATCGGCTACGGCGGTTGCATTGGGCGGACGGAAAATCCACATATTCTCATAAAGAAGCTGATGCCCCATAAAATTTGACTGTTTGGTAGCTATTTTAAATGAGCGGCATCATGGAACCATTTGCTTTTTTAATTCAGCAGGAAGCCAGTGTTAAAGTTCACCTTAGCACACCAAATATGCTCATTTTCATTGTAAGTAGAAAAAGTGCATTATTAGAGGCGGGTTAGCATCAAAGTGTTCACCAAAACCTTGGGCATGTTTGGTAATTGTCAGATATCTTTTACGGAAGTTTATAGGGCCGCTGATAATCCACATCAACAGAATGGGGCCACATGCCATTCAGCCAGCCTTACATTCGAGCTTTTGCTTACCATTTTCGAAAATCCCGTAAATCACGGGATAACGCCCGTGAAGAGGAAACTCTCATGAGTACTGCTATACCGTCATAGCAGTATGCACGATTTCTAGCCTCACAGCTACACTTACGTACTAAACACCCCTCCACTATCTATCACTCTCCACGCAGAACAGTCCAAAAATGGAAGTATCTGACGAGGCTGGTTGGCTCATAGGCTGCTAGTTATTTCGTCTACGAACCTCCGCGCGCCGTAAAGCATTGTGGATATTTTTTACATGCGCGCAGATCCGCTTCCAGTTATCACCCGATTTTAACTTAAAATCTATAATATTCTCTCCGTTTAATATACAACAGGTTTCGGGAGCATAGCGTGGGTATTGAAACAAGACGTGATCAACGTTTTCTGCCCTCTCCTTGCAGATTGAGCAGTTTGGTGAACCATCATGGCCAAATCTATGGCGGTATTTTCGAAACACCCCGTGCCTTGAGGGGAATCGGGTTAGATGGACGTTTGTCTATGCGTCCATCTACCTTTCGGTGATCTGTTCCACCGGTCTTGCCAGTGGGCGATCGAACGACGCCTTTCTTCTTCTGCAATATTTTTACGACTTGCTAGACTTGATAGCCTTAAATACACTCTCTGCATTTTTTTCGCCGTAATGTCTATGGGGACTAGACCGGCTATAACGAAGGAGGCATCGTCCGAAATTGGCCGGAAGCCGCAGATGGTCCGGCAAAGCGCTTAGGCGATAGACGGCTATCAGCTTTTTTGTGTAGCTATTTATGAAGCTGAATACCCAGCTGTACATGTATCATTATTTTACTATGGCGAGGTCCACCGTTGCTTGGCATTATTCGCGACAGACAGAACTGCATACTCGATGCCTTCTTCACAGCATATTCCAGGTGCGTTTTGAAGTTTAAACGACTGTCAATCATCACTCCTAGGTATTTAATAGCGGCTTTTGAACTTATAGTTACAGTAACAACATTTACATTTATAGGTTCTATTATCTTTCTGCTGCTTATTAGGACTACATCGGCCTTAAGCTCAGCTAATTCAAACTTCCTAGACCTAAGCCAAACCCTGATCCTGCTTACTGATTCGCAGGAGATCCTCTCAATTTCATCGATTTGCTTTGCCACCATTACCACCGCGATGTCATCCGCGAATCCAATGACTTTAGTTCTAGACGGCATATCCCCGTAATGCCTTAAGTTCCATAGCACCTGAGGAGCCCCTGCTGTCACGATATACTTCTCAACGCCTTTGTCGCTTCTAAGCCGCAGTTTAGGGTCCGGGAAATAGCTCTCAATTATGCTGATAATATAACTAGGCGACCCTATTTTTGCGAGAGTTTCCAGTATACGTTCCCAGCTAGTTGTATTAAAAGCGTTTCTAACGTCCAGAGTTACCACGGCTCAGCACACTTTTTTCCCGCCGTACCATTTCTTGCCTTCAATGGCTTCTGTTGCTAAATCTAGCATGCATTTGACAGCATCCACTGTTGAGCGGGATTTCCTGAAGCCAAACTAGTATGTGGATAGAATACCTTTATCTTCAGCGAAAGATGACAATCTGTAGCAAATAAGAGTTTTTCCCATTGTGTTTAGTAGACATATTGGTCGGTAAGGCTCTGGTTCGCCAGGCTTTCTATTGCCTTTGGGTAAAAGTACAAGTGTTTGCTTCTTCCACCTCTTTGGGAAAGTGCCTTCATTATGGCAGGTTTGGAATACTGCCCGAAATATGTCTGGACGTTTGGAAATCGCTTATTTCAGGGCTCCATTTGGTATACCAACTGGACCTGGAGTTGTCTTAGACTTTATTTTATTACACGCCGCTTGAAGTTCTTGTTCGGTAACACGATGGATGTCACCTGCTTCGTGTTGTATGCAGGATGGCAAATTGTTTTCAGATCGTTGAGAAAAAGTGGAGTAACAATTTTGTGAAGCCTTACTGCGCACCCGGTATGCGGTGCCCATGTCAGTTTCCTAACAAAGCTTCTTCAAACTTTCTTGCTTGCTAGTTCTAATGCTTTTTTAGCGCTGCCTGGTTGATCTAAGATTATGAACATTTTCTACAAAATCAGGCCTCCCTCTACTGCGCTGCATCTTGCGTCTGGCGTGGAGGCTTTGAGACCTTCCTTATTTGATGTTTTCGTTCCTCCACTAGTATGGATATATGTGTTGGCGCATTAGGCATAGAAATCGCTGGGCATGGAGGCATCGCAAGCTTCTCTTAGTCCGCCTACTAGGAATTTCGTCCTATTCTTTGCAGAACCAGCAGGAAGTTGGAGGATCCTACAGTTTTATGTAGGCTCCAAACGGCAGACGGTTTACCAAAAGAGGTTTTTTCATGGCAGAAATAATTTCGGATGTTTGCCATTGCCTGCCGGCGCTTCTCGTTATTAGAAAAAAAAACTTTCCTGTGTTTCATAACAGGGATTATTGCTACGTATACCTATTAATTTGGTTCCTGTGTTGCTAGACACGACCGGTACTGCATAAGAGGGAGGGAGCTTCACGTAAAACAGCTAGCAGCTGCTTTCGTTTAGTTCATGAGCACTTTTTTGCATAGCAGCATCATCTACAGTATAGTTCAATATCTTCACCTCAAGTACTGTGGGCAGCATAACCCAGACCAACCAAGTGATAGTCACACGCACATACCCACTCAGCTACTGCGGCCGCTAGAAATAAGGAGAAACTTAACAGCTCGACTTCAATGGTAGTGCATTTTTTAAGCTGATTGCTAGCCAAAACTGCCAAGGTGTATTTGCGCTTTGCTAGAGAGATATGAATACTCTAGATAAAATTGTGAGTGTGTATGTGTGCGTATGTATAGTAGGGTTCAATACTATCTATACAAAAAAAAAAAATAAAAATAAAAATTGGTATTATTTTTCCAGCGAAATTTTAAAATGCAATATATTTTAAGACTTTCGCCAAAATATTGCGGAAAAATATTAAAGGGGGAGCCTGCATTAGAGGCTTCAAAAAATCGTATTTTTCGTGGTTTTTTTTGGAAAGGAAAGAAATATTCGATTGAAACGAAACTTTCAGGTGTTATTGTTATATATTTAAGCAGTCTTCTCAAATTTTTTCATTAAAATATATGTCATATTATGCCTGGTACAAGCATTTTGCCGAGGCGCCTCGAGTGTGCATGTGTCGTGCGGCGGGAAAGATGCCGGTCGCAATTTTCATCTGAAACCAAAAACCCCAAAAAAAATTTTATTTTAGTATAGTATAGCTTCTAGTTAAACCAAGAAAATTAGACAGAAAGTGAGAAATTCAACAATTTTTCGATAATTAAAAAAAAATTCATTTTTTTGGAAAAACAAATTCACTTTAGATTGTTTAAAAAGTGGGTTAGTCATAACTTTCTTAAGGTTTTTTAGGTCCAACTAGAAGAGAATTTAATTCCCAATACAATCAATGTTATCTCGTTTCGATAGAACGTTTAACTTTTTCCCTATCTTTCCCGCCAATTAGGAAAAATCGTAAAAATAAAAAACCGAGAAATCGCGCGTCACAGTTTTTGTATATAATAAATCCGCTCGTATACCTGCTCGACGCTTGCTCACAATTTATTCTGTAACTGCGAAAATATTTTGAATTTGCTTTTGAAATTTTGAGGACACATTCTTGGATAGTTTGGGAAGGCATTTATGCAAAAAACAAAAATCGATTTTTTTAAGCCTCTAAAGCAGGCTCCCCCTTAAGATTTACTTAAGTCGGACCGATTTGAAACTATCTTCAAAAATCTCATTATTTTAATTTCGATTATTATTATAATTTTAATTTTGATTTTGATTATTTTGATGTAATTTTTAAACATTTGTATGTAGCCCATTTGAGATTAAACTATTCCATCATCTGAGTGCATTACTTGGGGGAAAACAATTTTTAAGGAAATTTTGAAAATTAACTCCATTTTTTGAGAAATTTTTAGATCGACCCAGCATGCAGACCATTAAACTTAAACAATTCGATCTTCTGAGTAAATTCGTCAACATTTTTTTTTAAACTAATTTCTTAAAAAAAACTCGATTTTTTGAAGCCCTTTCAAATCGGCCCAGTGCAGGTAAATCTTAACATTTTAAACTATTCCATCACCTGAGGGGATTCTTTGAAATGTTTTTTGTTTTTTAACAAATTTCTTATAATAATCTTAATATTTTAATCATAGTATTTTTCCGCAATATTTTGTCGAAAGTCCTGAAATAAAATAAATTTTATAAGTCGGATGGAAAAACCACAACTTTTTTTGGCGAGACAGCCCAATGTATGGTGATAGTTGGAGCTTTGGCACAAAAACTAAACACCCATAAAGCGAACGCAAATTCCCTTACACTGAGCTATATCTATACACATACATACACATATACATGCATGTGTGTATGCACATTTTGCAAACAAACCGGAAATTCTAGACCATTAACCACACTTTTTGTTCTCCGAAAATTTTAGATTTTTCTTTGCGAAAAACAAACGAAAATCTCAAAACGAGCTGAAAGAATTGTACACAAAAGAAGTAAATTAACAAACAAAAAAAAAAAATGTATTTTCTAACTGTTATACATTTTTTTTTCGCGCTCCTAATTTTCAACGCTTTACGCCACTGCCACTGTGCGCGTTGTGTTTTTCGTCATGTTCCAACATTATCGCGCTATTAGCCTGCCAATTACAAATGCAAATCGTGTGAAAATTTGAACATTTTGCCTGAACTTTTATTACAAAAACGTACTGAAAGGCAAATCAGCTGCACAAAATGCTCAGATTTTTCCATTTTCTTTTCTTTCCGTGGATAGAGACAAAATAATAGAATCAAAAAAGTAAAACAAAATACACCGTAAAAGGGAGGAGCGAAAAGTAGAACGCGGGCAAAAGGCTAACGCGTTGAAAGCTAGACGCTGAAACTAAGTATAAATGAAAGAAGAAAACCTATGGAAGAAGTGGGAAATACAAGAAATTTTGAGTAAATAGCGAAGAAAGCAACGAGTAAGGAAAAAATCATCGTCACATCCCACCCATTTGTGATAAATTCTTCAAGTCGAAGCAAAAGCGCAAACTAGGTATATGGCGCAAAAGAGCCGCCAAAATTTAGAAACAACAACAAGAAAATATTAATTTTAAAAATTATTGCTCCATAGGGCGCTCGATTTATAGACGAAACGTCTGCCAACCGCCAAACGCGGCGGTCGCACATCCAACGAGCGGAGAAACGGCAACGTCTCAAACTCGCACAAGCCACCCGCACGTTGTTACATATTCAAGCACGTACACACACTTACATAAACATATCCATATATATGTACATATATACATTGTGTATACATAGCTGCACGCTTGTGTACAAGAAACATTGTCGTATTGTGTCCGGAAAATTTTTATTTTTAATTTTTCAAAGTTGTGAAAATTTTTGAACAATATTTATTTTTAAAAATTTCGCAAGCGCGTCGGTTGCGATCAAGTAAGAAACAAGCCAAAAACAAAAGAAAAAAACACAGACAAAAAAACAAAAACAAATACAACTAAGTACAACAAAAATGTATGCAAATATATGAGCGCAAACAAAGTGGAAGAAGTGTTTAGTAGATTAAAAGAAAAATTAAAATATATTAAAATAAATATAAAGCAACAAAAACAAAAAAAAACAAAAATGAAAAACATCTTCAGCAAAACACAAAAAAAATATTATTATTCTAATTAAAAATATTAAATAAGAATAAAAAAAATTAACAAAAAGAAAAGTGGAAAAATAATAAAATCAAAAACTCACTCGAATCAGCCAAACTGTGAAGTAACGCAAACACAAACAAACAAAAAACAAAAAAATTAAAAACACTTCACGCACACAGTCGCATCCTATTCCAGCTAGTGACGCGCCGTTTTTTCCACACTTCACTGCGTTTTTTAAATAAGTTTGTTCTGTGCTTTTCGAATTTCTTGGCAGCTCCAACGGGTGAGTTTGATTTTATGTTCATTTTTTCTCTTGCTTTATTTTTTATATTAATTAATTAAGTTTCTTTGCTTGCTAGAAATCATTAAAAATTCCATTAAATTGATTTTTCGCACTCTTCCATTAGCTATTGAAGAAATTAATTGAATTCATTTTTTATGCAAAATCTTTTCTTTCGCCTATTTTCCAAATTACGTATTTCGTCGAAAAGCATAATAGGTTTGGTTCGTCTTCTTTGCTTCTTGCTCGAAATTTCATTGTCTGCAAATTTTTTGTTTTCGCACAAAATTTAATAGATTCAAAGTCACATTTATTAGATGTTAAAACTGTTTTGAAGTTTTGATTTATAGGCAAATATTTGAATTTTATGTTCATTAAATGCAAACGTATGCTTTTTTACTGTTTTTAATATTATATATAAATAAATTTTTTGTTTTTGTAGAAAATATTAAAAATAATTTTGTTTGTATTTTTGTATAAAAATAGTTTTTTGAAGGACTCAAAATTTTTTAGTGTTGTTTTTGGTGATCTGTATACTTGCATGTAATTGTATAAAATTTTTAATTTGATAGGAATTTTAGCACAAAATTTATTAAAAACATATATAAGAGTAGACTTTTGAGATAGGCAAGTAAAAATAAAAATTGGGGATTGGGCGAGCTCTTCCTATTTGAGGTGTGCGTTTTAAGTTTTAAGCCGACTACGAACGGCGCATAGTTTTTTTATGAAGAGCTTTTCACTTAGAGCTTTCCCATTATGTGGCGAGGGGTGACCGATATTAGAAAATACTTTTCCTATCATTGGAGTCTGGGGTTTCAAATCTGTGCTTTTCCGATAGGCAGACATGCACCAACCCTTTCGGCTCCGGTGACTGACCCTGCTTTTCAAAATATCCTAATATCACTCTTTTCACTTTCAACTCAAACTAAAGTAATTTCGAAGCATTGATTTGACGGTATAAAATGCTGCTAATCTGTGAAAAAAAATCGGTATAAAAATCAGATTCATATATTGAATGCTCAAAAATTCATTGGCATGAGTTGATTTTTGAGAGCTTTCGTTGTTGTGGTCTTCTGCAAATTGTTTTCCTTATTTTGAACAAGCAAAGAGAAGGATGAAACACTAGCTGACCACTTTAAAACAATATCTACAATTAGCATGGATAATAAAAACATAGAGCTGCCAAACTCAATTGGAAGTGCAGACCACGCAATACAAAACACGACAAAAGAACAAAACAAATATTATATAAAGAAATTTAAAGACAAAAATACACAAAGAGGAGCTACCCAATACTACAGGGTCCGCCATATAACTTTACGGAATTAAAAATACTATAAAAAAGAAACTACTGAATATTTTTCCAAAATTGTTTTTTTTATTTCAAAGTACAATCCTTCCGGTTAATGATGGAATACAACTTCATTCATATGGCTGCCTCGGCTAGCCATGCACCATCCCTTACGATCGGTCCAATTTTTCAACACATTTTCGATTGTATGCGGCTGTATTTCAGCTATGACATCGCGTATGTTGGTCTTCAATGCATTAATTGTTGCTGGTTTGTTGGCAAAACACTGGTCTTTGACGGCACCCCTAAGATAATAATCCAACGGCGTCGAATCGCAGCTTCGAGGCGGCCAAACGATATTAGAATTTTGGCTGATAATGCGATCTTCGAAAACAGTGCGCAAAAGATTGATCGTAGCATTCGCTGTGTGGCAAGTAACGCCATCTTGTTGGAACCAAATGCCAGCAATATCCTCCTCTTCAATTTCTCGGAACAAAAATTCGTTCAACATGGCCCGGTAACGCTCTCTATTGACGGTTACGGCCACTCCTCGATCATTTTCGAAGAAAAATGGACCAATGATGCCTCTCGACCAAAATCCGCACCAAACAGTGACTCGTTGTGAATGCATCGGCTTTTCTTCGAGTGCGTGCGGGTTTTCTGAGCCCCAAATGCGACAATTTTGCTTGTTAACATAACCGCCGAGATGGAAATGAGCTTCATCCGAAAAGATGATTTTTCGGTAAAAGTCTTCATCTTTTTCAAGTCGATCCCAAGCCCATGAAGCGAAGCGAAAACGCATTGGGTGGTCGGTTCTTTGAGCGTATACACAACCATTTTCGTTTAGCGGAAGAATAAAACTAATTTTCTGTCAAATCAGATGACAGTTAAGTGTTACCATTCTTCAAATAATACCTAGTTCAAATCCATAACGATAGATGGCGGGCCCTGTATAATAAACTATATACAAAACCTCTTCAACGGAATATTTAAGCTGCAATACTTCCCAAAGGCATGGAAAGTTACACAAGTTATAGTGGTCCCCAAGCCAAACAAGAACGCCACTGTTGCTAGCTCGTACAGACTAATTAGCTTGCTGTCAGTTAGGTTTCCGAAAACAACATTCAACTGTGCAACAGATTCACAGAGTAGTAAATAAAATTACAGACGACTTCGATAAGAAAAAATATTGCATTGCTGTGTATTTGGATACCGCGAAAGCTTTTGACAGAGTATTGCACAAGGGAATTCTATATAAGCTAAACAAAAATTTACCACTTAACATATTTAATATCCTTAAAACCTACATAACTGAAAGACACTTCTTCATAAGATATGACTATGAGTGCTCTGAAATCTTGACGGCGTCTGCTGGAGTACCTCAAGGAAGCGTACTGAGCGCCATACTATACTAAGTATACACAGGAGATATACCAACGCCAACTACTCTAGGATCAATGATAGCTACATTTGCAGTCGACACAGTTTTAATGTCAGCTGACAACAATGAAGAAGCAGCAACAAAAACACTGCAAGATATGCTATCAGCTACAACACAATGGTTTGAAAAATGGCGCCTTCAGGTCAATAAAGACAAAACACAACATGTAATATACGCGAAGAGAAAATCTGCAAGACATCCAATCCGAATTAACGGAGAAGACATAAAAATACACCCAAGTGCAAAATATTTAGGCATAACGATTGACTCAAAACTCACATGGAAAAACACGCATACTGAACAAGAGAAACGAGATGAAAAACAAATTCCGACAACTCTACTGGCTACTAGGAAAACAATCAACCCTTAGCTTATTTAATAAAAAAATGATACACAAATCAATAATCAGACCGACATGGACCTAAGGACTAGAAATTTGGGGAACTGCCAGTAAATCAAACCTACAAATCATACAGAGAAGTCAATCTAAGGACAAGCACACACGCAAATTGGTATATAAAAAATGACGATATTCACCGCGACCTTGGTATAGACGCTGTCACTGAAACAGTAAAAAGAAGCAGCAGTAAGCATATCTTGCGACTATTAGAGCACAAAAACTATGAAATGAGACTGATGCCGGAAATGGAAGGCTAAAGCGCACAACTCCCACAGATCTTGCTCGTACTGTAATATAAATAAAATTAAAAAAAAATTAAAAAACTATATTGTGTTAGTAAAACTATAACCACAAAAATACCACCAAAGACAATAATGGTCGCTTCCAAAGGGAAGGAAAAATTGAATTCCCAACCCCAACACCAATTACTTATTGCTAATATTAACAGATTGAAATTTATAATAGAAATAACTGAAAAAAAAAAAAATGTTGAGCAGCAGCAAGCAGCTGACCGTCGCGGCCTTGCACTGTGGATAGTTCATCATTCATTACATAAACGAGAAGGAGAATATGAGTTTTTTAGGCCTTCACGGCGACAATCGTCCGTGATATAACTGCCTAAATCACGGATAGAACATCGCTCAG
>JAYXIM010045002.1:0-17541 GCA_037575425.1 Anastrepha fraterculus | reverse complement strand
TGCCAGCTCTCTGATGATTAATTTGCGATTATTGATTAACTTTTTTCTTAACTTATTGATTTTTTCATGAGTTTTCGATGTCGAAGGCCTGCCACAACACTTGTGAGTCTCAATCTACTTACGATCTCTTTTAAAGCATTCGTGCCACTCGTAAATGGCTGATTTCTTTAGAGTACCGCAAATAAAATTTGGTACTAATGTCAATAGCAGATGTGGCAACCTAACAAAAGGAACATAATTCAAATTAGTTTACTTAGAACGTCACCTAATTTTTCCAGGAGTTCGCTGTTAGAGCGATTATTCCGGGAACTTTTTGATCAAGGTGGTGAACTATATTCTTCAGATCACTGATAAGACGAAACAAATGAATGCGTCAATGCCAGGTGGTCAACCAAAAAGTGGAGCCCTCAGTTGGGCGCAAGACGGGCGAAATTCCGTACGTTCCAAAATAAAACTGCCAGCATGCTTCGCTTACAATCCATTACCGCGCTGCAAGAGTTCGAACACAAAGTAAACTAACTCTAAATGACCCGAATAATAGTAAAAATGTGAGATAATAATTAGTGCAATAATAAATGTAAGAAATATAAAGCGAAAATATAATTGTTTCATTTTTGTATATTTATGATATCGTAGGTATCTACATCAAGTGTGATAAGTCAACTGTGGCAAAAATTACATCAATTATGCTTTCCCATGTGTGATGAATATTTACTACTCTTCATCGTTAACTTGCATTAGAGTGAGTATTATAGCTGTATGTGTAATTCGTCGACCCAGTCCATGAGTTAAGAGGAAGATGCAAAATCACACGCGCACAGATGCCTCCATAAATTTCTTAACATTAGCATTAGAAATGTGATGGAAACGTTGTTTTGAGTATTATGGAATATTTCCATTGATAGTGACTATCAAACGATCGATCAAATGATTGTCACTTCTCTTGTGGAGTACCTGCATTGTCTATTTTTCCAGCTTAGCTTATTTTGGTTTTATTCTTCACATTCTTAGGATTCCATATACCAGCATAACTTTGAGTGCAATATTCTGTTTCTCATTTGAACAACTCTGTAAATCACCTGTCTTTTAATCCTCCCTATATTTTGTGAAAGTATCAACAGCATAGTTGGAAATCGATTTCTTACAAACTCTAAGAGTTAGTCTAAGTGAAAAAAAAATAAAAATTTTCTGTTAGTTGTTTGGCCGACCCTTTATTTGTGGTGTGCATCTTGATGTTGCTTCACAAATGGAGGGACCTACAAATTTAAACAGACTCCGAAAGGCAAATGATTTTTATGAGGTGACCACTATTAGAAAAGACTTGATCTACTTTTTAGTGTTCAGGTACGATGATTCGAACCTACGTACACTCGAATGGTAGTTACGCATCAACCCTTTCGACTACGGTGACCGATTATTTAATAGTATTCCAAAATATTTTCATTACTCAGACTTTCGTCAAGGAATTCGTCGAGCAATTGTCTTTATTTTTAATTTAATTATCGCTGATAACACTGCGTTACAAAAACGAACTGTTTTTCTGTCCTATGAAACAAATATACTTTTTCGGAAAGGGGAGAAAAAATAAAAATACCCGTATCGGCGATTTTCATGTACACGTCAGAATTTTTTTTATGTATAAAATATAGAGCTCGTAGTCCGCCTGTGTGAAAAACTTTGGATCAATTTTTAACCTTTTTTCCGTGATCCAATCGCGCTGAATTTCTGCAGGCAGACTCGTGGAAATGTTTTTATTATGTAAAATTAATAAAAAAAAAATTTTATCAATTCTCAGATAATATCGGTAACAAACATCCAGCTGTCCCGACCGCATATGCCACCAACCTCAAAGAAACATACGTGGGCATGGAATTAATATAATATTACAGCTGATAAACTACCAAGAGCATATTTGGAAAATATGCTGCGATCTAAAAGTGGTCGGATTACTCATGGGTGTTAAGCGTGGATTTCTAACCCACCAGTGCTTTTTGTGTACATGGGAAGGTCGCAAAAGAGATCAGCATTACTCTGAATTTAAGTGGAAGCCGCGAACATTCTACAAAGTAGGCGTAGAAAGTATAGAAAATCTACCATTAAAGCTGCCATCTCAAATCATTTTGCCATCACTACACATTAAGCTCGGTGTCGTATCAAATTTTGTTAAAAAACTGGATCGTGAGGGCGAGGGATTGCAGGTTTGCGCAATATTTTTCCGAAACTGAGCGGCGCAAAGATTCATGCAGGTATTTTTCTACGAAGGCTTTTAGTAACTTTATTTTTTTAATGATGTGTATAATTTAAGGTGTTTTCAGTGGTCCGCAGATAAAAAAAATAGTTGCAAGTTATGAATTATCATCAAAATTGAATGCTATCGAACAACGTGCATGGAAAGGCACAGTTGCCGTTATTGAGCAGTTTCTTGGCAACAAACGAGCTGACAATTATAAAAATATTGTTGCAGAAATGATTTCGGCATATGGCGAAATGGGCATATTAATGTCGCTAAAGATCCATTTCTTTCACACTCATTTAGATTGTTTCCCTGGTGATTTAGGAGCTTGTAGCGATGGACATGGCGAAAGGTTCCATCAGGACATTGCGGCTATTGAAAAACGCTTTAAAGGACAAGACATTACGCATATGCTTGGCGAATACTGTTGGTCTATTTGTCGCGATACTGACCCAAATGCTTACAAACGCAAAAATAAAAGGCCTGAGTTTCTTTAAAAGCATTAAAATTTTTAATGTAACAATTTTTAATTTTAATATAATAAAATTAATAAAAAAGATTCGGGGTTTTAAATCTCTGAAATACCTTTCTTTTGATACCCACATCGGCATATCTCATGCAATTTTTTTTTAATTTCGAACAGGTGGCAACCCTGTGAAACATTGTCAGTGGCAACACCTAGGTAAAAAGTCTAGAAATGTGATACACTACCTGTGTGCCCAATTTCATTCAAATCCGTTAAGCTAATCCTGAGATCGTGTGGCTATACAGATATGCATGCAAGAATTGCTCGTTTAAAGTTATAAAATACAAAAAAAAAATTGTGACGTGTACATGAAAATCGCCGATACACGTGTATTTTTACTTTTTATCCCCTTTTCGAAAAAGTATATTTGGTTCATAAGACAGAATGTGTGTAACGCGGTGCTTTTTCATATCGAATTTCATTCTGGAGTGACGCCAACACGTAATCTTTTGGGCGAATTGTTGACTTTATCACACCAAGAAATACACTAACGAACAGTGTTCTATATAAAATAGCGTCTTGTCACTTTTGCGACTTGTCGATAAAAGCAAAAGGTTTGAATTTATGTGTTAAAAATAATGCGTAAATGCCATTCATTACATACTGATCCAGAAAACGCAAAAATGTCTCGCATTTGAGGACCGAACAGTTTTCAAAAATATTTATATTCATTTTGTAGGTGTTCTTTTGTAAATACTTCTCACTTACTGATGATTCCTTTTTTCTGCTTTTCATAAAATATTTCACTAGATTTACAAGCAAAGCTAGATTCGCGCCTATTGCCTTTTAGAATTGTGCTACTTTCGCGCATATTCCGTTCGACCGGCTGTAGCGCTCAATGTACTTTCTCTCCTTCGTCAAGACAATTTGATTGATGTGGGTGGCAACAATGGTGGCAATATTTAAGTGCTGCTGACACATATTATCCATCTATGTACGTACCAGCAATGTGCCGCAAAACATATGCATTTCCTATGCAAACATTACATACATATTTAAGCCATTTACAATATTGTCTAGAAATGCACACAAAAAAAAAAAAAAAAAGAAGCAGAACGCAATTCAAGCATAAAAAAGACGACAATGAAGTAGACATATGCCAGTGAAAAGAATTGAGTGGAAAGCAGGCGAATGGCTGAGTACTCCTTGGCACTAATACAGTCATATGTGTGCCAATTTAATCGTAAAATTATTTAGCGGCCAAGTCTGTTGAACTGTGTGAGTGTGCGCGTGCCAATTTTTATTAACAAAGGCCAACTCGTACATCACTGGAAGGAGGAGTGAGTGAATGTGCTTTTACTACCATAGTAACTAGTAAATATCTATTGTATATAGATACTTGCATACATACGAACATGTCGATACATATGCACAAATGCACACTTGTCTGTTGAGAGTCATCGATGGGGTTAATTGAAAAAATTTATTATGTCATTAGGTCACATGCACACAATTGAAAATTAAACTTGATGTTGGAAAAAATTGCAATGGGCTGGCAGCCAAGGAGTGCAGTGTGTGGCAGAAAGACTGCAGTGTGGACGTGGCGAAATCGTATGAGCTAACTTGTTAGGCCTTTGCCCTTTCTGGCATTCAAGGCAACCTCAATTTGGCTGACATTTTTTGTATGAGAATGTTATCGGAAATAGAAATTTAAATTGAAAATAGCAAATCGAAATTGTATGAATTTTTAGTCTGCATTGTTTTTGCAGTAAATATTTTTATTTTCATGTCACTTTGCTTCCTTCAAATACACAAGAGAATTTAGCGATTTAAGGTAAAATGGCAAAATACAAAAATGTATTGATTGCATTTAAAGGATATGTTGTACAGAATTTATTTTTATATATACATTAATTTTTTTATTTATATTTTTATAAAATCCTTATTTCTATATTTCTCTATATTCCCCTTTTTTGGGTGCTTGCCCGAGATCCTCCTCATATTTGTGGTGTGCGTCTTGCTGTTGTTCCACAAATGGAGGGACCTACAGTTTTAAGCCGACTCCGAACGGCAAATATTTTTATGAATTGAAAAAAAGCTTTTTCATGGCAAAAATACACTCGGAGGTTTGCCATTGCCGACGTTCTCTCTCTGAATTCCGAATGGTACGCACAAACTCACGTCATGGCAATTGAAGAAAAAAGCTTTTCATGGCAAAAATACCTCGGAGGTTTGCCATTGCCGACGTTCTCTCTCTGAATTCCGAATGGTAGTCACGCACAAACTCATTCGGCCACGGCGGCCGCCTTCTAATACCCTTTTATTAATGTAGCTGTGAATAAAGTCACTTTTTTTTTATAACTTAAATTTTGGTTTACCACTTAAATATCTTCTGTTTCAATAAAATTAAATTAAAACTATGAAATCCGACTTATTTCAGAACAAAAATATTTTGGAACATTTTTAGAACGATTTTCTTGATAAATATAGCTTTAGTATAAACTTCTTAGTACATCAGTTTGAGTATACTGTTATTCATAGAATTCATTTAGAACAAACTCTTTAGTACATTTTTAGTACAAAATTTGTAATAAGTTTATATGTATTTATAAAAAGGATCTGTTTAAGAATTTAAAAAAATATTTTAGAACACTTTTAGAAAAAAATTTTATAAAAATAGATTTAGTACACATTTTTTAGTACAGCAGTTTTAGTATACAGTTACTCATAACAATTAGTTTAGTACTCAAAACTTCTTTTTTTCTTTCTTTAGCATACACTTTTTGGTGCAGCATTTTAAGTGTACAATTCTTAATAAAAAATTTAGTACATACTTTTTAGTACATTTTTAGTACAAATCTTTTAAGAAGTTTATATATATATTACGCCGTCCAAATATGGTAAAGAAGTAATTCAGCACAGAGTCTCGTGGTTTTTATTGTTAATCCGTTTGCAGAGATACGCAGTTTGAGTAGTTAGAATGTAAAAATTCGACTTGATTTGAGATGTGTCACTTTTGTGACATACATTTAATTTTAGTGTTTTGTCAATATAAAAATTATTCTTCTTTTAGTACATAATTTTCATTCCATAAATCTATTGTATCTCTTTCAGCACAACGAATTTTTTGGAAAAATGTAAAAAAAATTTGTATTTTATTTTTAGTACACAATTTTTAGAACATACATTTTTAAGTAAAACTTATCACTATGGAATTTTCAACATTTTCTCGCTTTTATCGTGGTTTCTGTTGAATTTTTGTTTAATAGATTTTGATACTTAACTAAGTCCATATTTTAGAACATAATTTTTAAAACTCAAATATAAGCATAAAATATTTATTAAGGATATTTGGTACTTAATATATTCTTCCAATGGGAATTTTTTTATTAGAATAAAAAGTCGATATTTTAGTACTTGCCAGCACTAGCAGCTTTATTTGTTTATTGAAAGGAAAATAATTTTCAAACGGTATTGGAATTGAGTTCGTAGAATATGAATTTTTTAACCTAGAAGTTTTAGTACATAAACTTTGACTTAGTACAAACATTTTAGTGCATGGAATTTTTTCAATAAAATATAAAACTAGAGGGTAGCAGTTTTTAGTACTTAAACTTTTAAATGTTTGGTGTAGGCGTTTTGTTTGGAAGTGAATTTGGCTTTCCTTGGCCTTTTTTTTAATTATTGAAGGATTTCATTAAATGCTCTAAATAAGCCTTGACCGCAAGAACTCAGTATAGAGTTTTTTTCACAAAATTCTATTTTTCATGCAAGCGATTTTGTATATTGCCCCAATTTGATAAAAATAAAAAACTAAAAACATTTTATAATTTTTTTTTGCTGTGCATTAAAAAAATTGGATTTTTATTATAAGATAGTTAGAATCAAAAGGTCCAACATTTTTAGTACGAATAGTTTTGTAGTACGAATTGTTTTTTAGTACTTTTAAAGAGCTTGAATCTGTTTCATAGCGAAGCTTGCCCAAACTAACTTATTGTTAATGTTTAGTACAAATTGTTTTTCGAAGTTTTTAAACCCTTGTCTTTTGAATCCACTTCGATGAAAGCTGTATTTTCAATCGCCTAAATATTTGCTCTGTAGAATTTATTGCGTGAATAAGCAGAAAAAGATATCACGAGTCTGATATAAGCTTTTCACTTTTGGTCAGAAGGTCATCAGGTGTCTGATAGGAGGTTTTTATTTTAGGCACGGATCTTACTTCCGTATCCAATACGTTGTTTTACGGCATAGAGTTAAGTTGCATACAGAAATTTGTTCAATTTGGTGGAAGAATTTTAGTACTATATTTTTAGGACTAGTGCTATATATTTAGTACTCACTGAAAAATGTTAGTACTAAATTTTTAGCACAAAATTTTTAGTACCAAATTTTTAATAGACATTTTTCATAGCTTAGGAAACCTGTCCATTTGCTGAATATAGAAACTTATTCCAGAAAATTAAGTTTAGTACAAAATTTTAAGTACAACATTTTTAAAACCAACTTTTTCTATATAGTTTTCTTAGAACTTCATCCTTCTGCATATACAAGTTTGTCTTACCGATGTTTCAATACAAGTTTTTTAGTACAAAACGCTCAAATTTTTCTTAACGACATTCCAGTGCAAGATTTTTAGTTGGTTTAAGTGGTGATTCTTCCAGAATCCAACTAGCGCTTCCGCACCATTTTGTTAGATTTTTAGTACAAATTAGAAAAAATGTTTCTTAATGACTTTGAAATGCCCGACTTTTAGTACTAAAATAGGACGTTTTTTAACGACTTTCTAATGCATAATTTTTAGTACAAAATTGCACAAGTTTTTTATAAATAATTTATGTTATGTATAACTTTTAGTACTTGAGTAAGCAAAAAGTCCATGTAAAGAAAAACAAAAAAAAAAACATTATTGATCATAAATTCATTTCCTTTCATTTTAAAAATCTGTGCGATTATTATAGCTCATATATGCGGAAATAGAGAAATCCACACTCATTGTAAATATATTCGCAAGTGTGTAAGAAGTATTGAAAGCCGAGTTTCCCATAGAAACTTTCGGTTGAAAATGGAATCTACTTCAAAAATCATATACTGGCCGAAATTCGCATGCAACATTTACCTTTCGCATAAATCGCAAAATATTTCATTTTAGTTCTAAATAGTATTTTGTGCTATTAAAAACAAAAAAAAAAATGTTTTTTTTTTGTATTTAAATTATTCCTTTCATTTTTGTTCATTCTCAGACACTAAGCAACACGATTGGATATAACCTCTCGTCAGTACTTACTCCCATCTACACACACACGCCCGCGCATTCACAGTAGCATGTCTGCGGCTACCACATACACGCGCCTGCGAAACTTAGGCCCCAGCTCTAGCAGCAAAATGGCACCAAACACTTCTCAATTTTTCGACAAAAAATCCACTAATGATGCCACGTTCACACTCAAACTTGGCAGCGCACGCTTTAATGGCACAACCAATGGAAAAAGTAATGGCAGTGGTGGTGGCGGCGGCGGAAGTCACAGTGTAGGCTCCAGTGAGTCTTCAGATCCACTAGAATCCGATTGCAGTGAAGAAACCGAAGAGGAAGAGGCGTCCAAATGTGTAGTGGATGATGAAGCGCGACGACAGGCGCACAAAACTAAGGAGGTTCAAGAAGAAGATGACGAAGAGGAGGAGGAAGATGATGATGAAGAGCTCGATGAGGAGGATGATGATCCCGAAGAGGAGGAAGAAGATGATCCCGATGAGGAGGATGATGGCAATGAGACTGATGATGAGGGTGATGATGATGAAACAGATGACAGTAGCAGCGTCGAAACAGCGAAAGGTGTGCGCAAATATCATCTGGATGATTTTCAAATAATCAAGACTGTGGGTGAGTAAACCGAATTAATTATAAACCAAATTAATTATAACCAGCTAATAATGATTGTGTCATTGTCACGTAAGAAAACTAATTCGGTAGCTGATATGTTTTGCACGCTCCACTACAAGTGTACGCGTGCATATATATGTGTGCTGCTCTGCGCTAATATTTATTGGCAGCGTCAGGGAGCAGACAACAAATTAAATTCGAATTGTGAAAATTGCCATGATTCACTCTGGACCGAAAATCAAAGGAAATAATTATCTTACTAACGTTTGCGATCACCCTCAGCGAGGCTTTTTTTCTAATTTTTTTTCAAACAGCAACAGAAATGTATCTTTTTTTGTTTCCACATTTTGCTGACTTCTCTCTACACTGTTTATATAAATTGCGTAGGTGGCGTGTGTTGAACTCGTCGATTGGGCTAACTAATGAATGATCTCCCTCAACGCAACATGACTCATGATGCACACGAACGACTGACGTGAATCGGACGCTACTGCTGACGGTATTAGCGGGAGAGTGAATCGTTCCGTTGAGCGGTTGAGTTCAATGAAAAAGTAGGAGTAGGTATATCGCATTGCAGATCGTGAGCTATTGATCGTGCGCGCAAAACTAAAATAAACTAATTAAATTCAAATTTTTTCTAAATATCGCAAGATCACTTTAAAGTTTACAAAATCAATCGATCTGTATTTTGTTAGTTTTATCGATTATTTATAACTGCATACATATGTGTGTATGTAAGTATTCTACGACTTTATGTGTTGCTTCTCATCCTTCCCTTCCTCCTTCACCGTTTAGGCTCTTTTTTGCAAACGATCAGCCCATCCATTCATTGAGCAGCTAGGCGTGTACCGGTTTTTTTGTGTTGTGTTTTTTTTGCACCAAAGTAATGTGGCAAAAGTTTATGCTTCAGCAGCGCTTGTTTGCTGCTTTTTATCTATCGACGCTTGTGAATTTATGAAATACACAACACTGATAATACCGCCGCACAAAGAAAGAAGTGAGTAGAAAAAACGAAAACAACACCGGCAATTGCATAAACAAAAGCATTGCAATGGACTTTGCTGATATCGCACACTGGCAAACATCTTCACTCTCCACACTGCCTTTTACCTTTCTCTTACAATTTTTTCTTGTTGTCTTCGCCTGTGAAACCACCGTATCTAGCACAATTTGTAAATATTTGCACTGAGGTGTATTCATCCATGTTTACTTATAAATTTCAATACAAAATAATGCAAACATTTGTACCCACCGCAGTAATGAATAATAAACAAATTTCTATTTGGTTGGACAGTTAGCCGATCGCTTAGACAAGGTGGCTAGCGAGACGTCTCAATGGTTGTACGGTCGAATGGCGGAGCAAACTCCGCCGCAGGCACAATTGAGAGTGTGTGTGTATGAATTTACGAATTGCAATCATAATGACATTTTGACCCACACGTCGTGCATGGGCACTGACCTACTGCAGCTGATGGCGACGCTTGAATAAATGTAATGATAAATTCAAAGCGTAATAGTTTCGGCTTCGTACCAGTAGTTGTATATTTGGCGAAAACTTCAAATCAAAAATCGAGGACTAGAATTAAAGTTTCTTAAAAAAAAAATGTATTAATTATCAGGCGATTTATTTGGTGCAAAAATAAAAATAGTAATGGAAGTAAAAAATGTTGCGCGTTTTTTTGCTCTAACTCGATAATAAAATTTGCTAGAGTGGAACAGTAACTTACAGAAGTACCGGAAAATAGATAATTATGAAAAAGATATGCATTTTTTGAGGGTCGTTGGAATTAATAGTTTAAGGTTGGAGGAGAGTTTAGTAAATGAATGAAATTATTTAAAAAATAACAATAATAATAACTTGGTAATGATTGTACAAGTTAGGCAAAAGCCTTTACGAACTGCGAAAGGCGCCGCTTCAAGGAATGTAAATTCAAATCGTAATAGCTTCGGCGCGGACTCTCATCAATATATCAGTAGTTGTATATTTGAGGAAAACTCTTAATTGAAAAACGAAGGCTAAAATTTAAATTTGTAAAAAAAAAAGTTTAATTCTCATGCGATTTATTTGATGCAAAAATAAAAGCTGAACCATTCTGCGGGGTAAACAATAGCTTCAAAAGTGCCTTTCTACGTGAGCTGGAACAACGAGGCCTAATCGATTACTGGAGAACCCAATCGGGCATGCGGCAATCGAAAAGACTCATAGATCCGGAACGAATAAACGGAAAGCAATCCTTAACCTAAGCAGAAAAGACATAAAACTTTACACTGAACAACGAACAGGACACTATAAACTTAATTATCACATGAAAAAGGTAGGTGTGATAGAAAACGATTCTTGTAGACTGTGCAAAGAGGCACAACAAACAGCAGAACACGTTCTATGCGACTTCCTAGCAGTGGCACGACGCAAATTAAATTACCTGGGAATGGGTAGAAATTAAGCCTACAGCAGTTTTAGTATTTATTAATATCCTAAACCTGTTCGAGTATAGCCACAAATAGCCAATCAATAATAATAATAAAAAGCTGACCAACTTACTGAAGACAATGGGCTTTTTAGCCTGAGTGTTTTAGGAGCCACCAAATCTCCTGGTGCTCCTTGGCTCGACCTTTTTTTTTAACTTACTGAAGACACAGAACATTCCTAGCATCAGTGCTATCAACAAATTCTTAAAACTGTGTAATATCTTAGACATATAAATACATTTAGCAGCATACAAAAATGATCTATGTAAATGTAAGATAGTTTTTAGTAAAACTTTACATATGTATCTTTAAATATGCAGTAACATAAGCCGAAGGCCCTAGTAGCCAGCGCCTAACTTTAGTGTATTAATTATTCATAATTAGTTCTCATGTAAAAAATAATAATAATAAAATAAAAAAGTATTAAGCGTTGTAAAAGGTTCTGCCCAAGAGCTTTATATTGACAATAATAATATGTTTTTTTATCTATAGGGGGCCCAGTGGCTGACACTTCGACCTAGAAGATCACTTGGCTCCTACTACATGTTTTAGAAGTACAGGTCACCCTTCCATTACTCGGTAGATAGGTTCCTAAAAAATGTCGTGTTGTATGCGACATAGAGCCAGTACAAAAACGGGGGTTGTGTTCCGAAAACTTATTAAAAACATTGTTTTTTTGATTCTACATAAACAACTTAATTTTTATTAAAAATATAAATGTATGTTCAAAAAACAAAACATATTGGATGTAGGAATAAGTTTCCGCCCTCGTAAAAGAGGTGTCGCTGCTGATACTATTTTGTATTTGCTCTAGTAATATACTGGGGTTTTGAAGGTGTATATGTGAGGTTTCGATCGCAGTAGTTGACATTCGTTTAAAGCGTAAAGATCTTTTTTTATCTGACGTCCAAAATGTCTACTTTCGTCCCAAAAAAAAAAAAAAAAAACAGCATTTGCGGGAAGTCATGCTTTGCTATTACTTTTTAAAGAAAAGTGCAGCTGAACCTTCTTACGAGAGCATCGCAAACTGGCTCAATGAATGATTTAGTTCTTTAAACAATTCGTAACTCTGGCTAAGAAGAGACGGAAACTTATTCCCATATCCAATATTATTTTAATTTATAATAACATAACTGTAATTTAATAAATTTCTTCGTCGCCACTACTCTGCATAATCAACACAGAACGTTTTTTCGGTGGAATGATATCGCTTTCACTTTTAGAATTTAGGGTCTGCATACAAGAAAAATGACTCGAGATTTTCAGCTAAGCTTAGGCATTCTTTTAATTTTTTTATGGTTAAATTATAAAGTGCAAAATCTTCATCACTCCTAGTGTCCTCAGAATCGATTTGAAATACAGCTTCGGATGCCAATTACATTAAATTTGCTTCGTCAATTTCTCCTTCCACCAATAACGTTCTCAATGGCCATATCGAAAAAACCTTCGTCACCGATTGATTTAACAAGCTCTGATATGCCACCAATTTCATTTTATGACGATTCAGGCACGTTTTCTGTTTCACCTGAAGAGATCCATATTTTCTTCCAACACGCAGTTAACGCTGATGTTTTCAGCGACAAAGATATGATGTCGATATAGTGCTTGATTGAAAATGTCTTCCAATCTTCCATTACATTAATTGAAATCTAAAATCCACTGTAAAGCTTTCCTTTTGTAATACGCGTTAAAGGTATAAATAATAGCTTTATCCAATGGTTGGAGCCACGAAGTAGTGTTAGGTGGTAGGAACAATATTTTGACGTTGGGAAGATTCAAATCTTGTGGGTGACATGGAGTATTACCTAATAGTAGTATCATATGGAAGCTCAAATTTTTCTGTTTAAATAAAGTTCAAAGCCTGGCACAAATCAATTTAAAAACCAATACTCAAATAACTTTCCATTTACGCTTGGATTTGCTTTCCAATATGCCGGTAAAGTGTTTTTATTTACGCCTTTAAGTGCACTGGGATTTACAAATCTATAAACTAGCAAGGGCTTTGTCATAAAGTCCCCCGATGCATTACTGCGCAAAACGAGCATTAGACGATCTTTAGAAACCTTAAATCCCGGGCCCGTTTTTTCTTTTTTCGATATAAAGGTACTACTGAGTATTTTTTGTTAACCCCATTTTATTAAAATGTTTGTATTCTTTTAGAATTTGCATATAAACTTATTATAATGCATGATTCAATATTTTATTTAAATGTATGTAATATCTGTCGCTCGTCAGATTTTTTAGAAAATTTGTGGTAAAAAAACCCAAAAATCATGTTTTTATGGATTCTAATCCTAAATTTTCGAAACTATGACGTGATGAGCTCCACAATCGTGTTCACGCACAAAAGTTCAACGGAAAATAGTTATGTATATACAGAAAGAAGTAATATTATACTTTTGTAGTGCACTCTGCGCCCAGTGATCGGCGCGACAACAATTAATCATCATCACCATCAGTAATTTTGTAGACCCAATGTAATCAACTGCGACCATTTTTAAACCATAGCCTAAAGTTGCCAGTCTTATCGCATTACACTGGATCTATATATGGACTAGAGCGATACACTACTTTCTGTTTAGCTATTACAGCCACATCTAAGTTACTATTTCTGAGCGAGAGTGACCTAAATTTCTAAGCAGCATTAAACCTTCGCTTGCCTCATCGCACTTTCGTGCACATTTTTCACACATACCTATCATCTTACCATTCGCACAAGTACTTACATACATACACACATACACGCATACGCATGCATTTCAAAACAACAAATGCATCCATTTATCTGTGAAATATCCCCATTAAAATCGCCAGTTAAATACTTTTAATTAACTCGCATGCAGCTAAAATCTCATCACACAGAGAAAAATGACAAGATTTGTCGCCTCATTTAAGTCGAGCACGAAACAAAAACAAAAACAACAAAGCAGATGAAGTAAAATCTCTATGAAATGCAATCACTGAGACGGGCAATTTTAATAGACCACAGATGACAACTGTGCGAATGCAGCTTGAGGCAAAATTTATAGTTGTCGTTTAAATTGTTTTTGTTGTTAGCTGAGCGCCTGCTTTGGCGGCAGGTTGGAGAAGACAATCGCACATAAATAACCAACCGGGTGGTTAAGTTACGGGTGCTGCAGTGAGGAGTCAGACGTGCAATCAGTTGGGTGCATGCATACAAACATTTAGTACATACATACATACGTACTCGCATACATACACACAAGGAAAAGTCTTTAGTTGCTTAGAGCAATGGATGCATGTGGCAAAATATCAGCTGCTTGCATCAACCACTGTCGCCACGGGATCTTACGTGGGGCACAAAGTGGTATACCCAGTATTACATATATCAGTCTATGAGTGAGTTAGTACAGGTAATGTACTGTTACAGTGGCTACAAGCCAAACTCGGACAACATAGAAAAAATGTTTCCCAATAAAATATTTTTAAACTGAATAAAGTTTAAAAAAAGTAGTGTTTTTATTTTTCAATAAGTAAATCAACATACTTTTAAAAATAATAGTCATCTAAAGCTCAGCAATCTTCCCACTTTTGCCAGTAGTGCAAAAATACTAACAATAATATTTATTGATTAAATTGTTTTTAAGGTCAATTTCTAGCGCTCTTTTCTTTCTTAGCGGAAGTCAACCTTAATTTGTGCTATCAAGTATCAATGGACTTTCTTCTTCTTCTTAATTGGCGCGATAACCGCTTACGCGATTTCGACCGTATTTAACAAAGCGTGCCAGTCGTTTCTTTCTCGTGCTAACAGGCCGCAGTAGGGCATACCAAGTGAAGCCAAGTCCTTCTCCACTTGATCTTTCTAACGCAGAGGAGGCCATCCTTTTCCTGTGCTACTACCAGCTGGCACCGCATCGAAATCTTTCAGAGCCGGAGCGTTTGTATCCATTCGGACAACATGTCAAGCCAACGCAGCCGCTGGATGTTAATTCGCTGTACCATTTCCATGTCGCCGTAAAGCTCATACGACTCATTGTTCCATCGCCTGCGATACTCGCCGTTACCAATGTGGAAAGGTCCAAAAATCTTGAGCAGAATCTTTCTCTCAAACACTCCAAGCAAAGCTTCATCAGATATTGTCATATATACGCTTCTGCGCCATACGTTAGGACGGGCATGATGAGAGCCTTGTAGAGAGAGGACCTTACTATTCCATTGCCTACTTAGTCCAAAGTAGCACTTGTTGGCAAGAGAGATTCTACGTTGGATTTCAAGGCTGACATTATTATCGGTGTTAATGCTGGTTTCTAAATACACGAAGTATTTTACAACCTCGAAATGATAACTGTCAACAGTGACGTGGGTGCCGATACGCGAGAACTAACAGCGCGGTTGTTAAGGCCGATGATGTCAATATCATCGGCATAGGCCAGCAATTGTACGCTCTTATAAAATATTGTGCCTGAGCGATTAAGTTCTGCGGCTCGTACGATGCTCTCCAACATCAGGTTAAAGAAGTCACACGACAGCGAGGCACTCTGCCTGAAACCTCGTTTGGTATCAAACGGCTCGAAGAGGTCCTTTCCAAATCTGACGGCGTATTAATTTTGCGGGGATACCAAATTCAAACATCGCGGTATACAGGTAAATCCTTTTCGTACTGTCAAATGCAGCTTTGAAGTCGACGAAAAGATGGTGTGCGTCGATTTCCCTTTCATGGGGTTTTTCCAAGATTTGGCATATTATGAATATGTGATCGATTGTAAATTTTCCAGGTTTAAAGCCATAAGGTCCAATCAGTTTTTTGATGGTGGACTTCAGCCTTTCACACAATGCTTTCACGCATGATTCCATCCGACCAAATGTTGCATAGAAGACGGTGCACGTACCTTATCGGTTCCTCGCCACCATGTTTGAATAGCTCAGCCGGCAGTTCGTCGGCACCCGCGCCTTTGTTGTTCTTCAGCCGTGCTATCACTATGCTCATCTCTCACGGTCGGGTAGCGGAACGACAGCTGTCCCTATTTAACAAGTTCGATAAGTATTCTCTCTGTAATTTAAGTATGTTCTGGATGTGAGTCACCACATCGCGAATTATCAAATATCGGCCTGAATATTATTTATATGTTTTTTACTTCTTTATTGTCCATTTATTTTTTTTGCAAAAAAAAAAAAAATATTTGCCTTGTTGTCCGATTTGGCAGTGGCGCCACTGTAGCTGCATACATCAGTTTTATGAGAGCCATCAAGTGGCAGGGCAGCTGGTTAAATGACTAGTTTGCAGGTTGTTTGGCTATCCACAGCCCATCACGTCGTAGTCGAGTAGTTTCCTCTGTATGCACTTTCTCTAAATGCGCAAAAATATTTTATTTGACGCCATTAAAAGACTTGATCGAGTGCAAGTCTCCCATTGGCGGCGGCAACGGACGATCAAATATATCTTTTAATATTTCTATTGCTTTGATGGCTGCCAGCTGAGTTGATATTAATAGTGGTGTTTGTTGTTGTTGTCGCAGCTTTAATTGTACTCAAGCATTGTTTTATTATTATTGCGTCTATAGTAAATGTGTTTGGGTATAGCCAAAAGCTAAAAATGGCTAATTATGTGCAATTTATGCGACAATATGAAGCGCTCGCTTAGGTGCGCTCGGATGGATGAACTGAGCTGGTGGCTGATGGGTGAAAATATATGCAAACAAACATTGAGACAAACGTACATACATACATATGTGCATACATTTATTGTCAACCAGTGTTCACATACGGTATATATATATGTATGGATGTATGTGTGTATGTATGTATATACTCATGCATTACTATTTGTTTGTCCATCTTTTCATTACACGAAATGCACAAATTGCAAAGCAAATGGTAAAAATCGTAGTCTTCCTGGAATTGTGCCTTTGAAATGAAAACAAAAACATTGCATTTATAAACAGATGTGACTTTTGTTTAATGAAGATTTTGAAAGAAAAACATGCGAACAATAAATGGTAAAAACTCAGTAGATACGTCTGGGGTAAGGAAATCCCCTAAATGCGAATAAAAATTCCAAAACATTGTAGTCAGTAAAAGTGCAGAAGAGTAAAAGAGACAGGGCGAGAGAGAGAGTGAGAGAAATACATAGACAGTGAGAGGTAGAAAAAGTGAGAGAAAGGGTAGAGTGAGTGTGGGCGTATGATAAATATTGACTTCTACGCATTAAAATCGCAGACAAATAACGAAACGAAATTGTTTTTGTGACTTGCGCTTGTTTATGTACAAATATTATATTTGCTTGCATTGGCATGATGAAATACAAGCGAATATCGCTAACGACAAGATCATGCTATATAAGAATGAGCTGCATGAATGAGCAAAAAGCACGCAAAAGGCCAGAAGATAGCAACATTTCGAAAACAATGGCACATTGATCCTAATTATACTTGAAAGCCATCAAAAATCAATCAATGAACTCATAATAAACGTGTTTGACTAATAATGAAATTAGAGTTGAAAGCATCGACTTGAAAAATAAGCACATTTTTCTAT
>JAYXIM010045001.1:0-11804 GCA_037575425.1 Anastrepha fraterculus | reverse complement strand
AAATTATGAAAATAAAAATGAAAGCTAAAATTATTAAAATAAAAATTGTAAAACTAAAAATAAATATTAAAATTAAAAATTATGAAAATAAAAAATACAATTACTAAAATAAAAATAAAAATTCTAAAATCTAAAATAAAAATAATAATAATAAAAATTATGAAAATAAAAATTATAAACATAAAATTAAAATTAAAATCATGAAAATAAAAATGAAAACTAAAATTATTAAAATAAAAATAAAAATTATAAAAATAAAAATAAAAATTAAAATTATGAAAATAAAAAATAAAATTGTTAAAATAAAAATAAAAATTGTAAACATTAAGATAAAAATAATATGTAACTCGTAAAAATAAAACTAGTGTATTGCCTGCTCAACATCGGATCCCATTAGAGGAGATTTCTTATCTACAACTTTTTCCTGCACGTAAGAGGAAGGTATTAAAGATCTTACATAGCAGACGTACACCCGGAGGTTTAACATACATAACTTGTCAACAAAATTCAATGTTTGTTTTTACTTTTCTCTGGTTAAGAACTGAAAACTTTGAATCAAAACCTTGGAATGGATAGCCATAACGACTATGTACATACATATATATAGTAGGTGCACCAGAATACTGAGCTACAGTGGCCGCTGTTAGAATCGCCTACGTTTTAAAAATAATAAAGACACGGAAGATTTCACTGATTCCGCTGATTTGATGTTTCAAATTTCATAAATTAAAAATGCCTTTATTTATAGAAACATACCCACAAAATGTTGTGTTTGTTTGCCGCTTTTTATTAGTTTTCATATAAACAATTTTGCGTTTCCATTATTTGAAGAAAATCCCACTCGCCAGCGCTGAGGCAGAAATTGAAAGAAAAAAACGGTCACGTGAAGCATAGCTGAGCAACCTGTCCACCACACACCCAAACGCCACTGCGATCTCAATGACAAGTTGGCTCAATTTCATATGAAAACATTCATTAGAAAAATTATCTACGCCAAGTGGGTGGATGGATGGGTATTCAAGTAATTTTTATAATAAACAAGAAGAAATTATACATACATTCGTCTACAGGTTTTTGTGCGGCAAGTGAAATACGCATTTTTAGGTCATTAAATTTTATTTATTTATTACGTTTTTTTTTTGATTTGGGTGTGACATGCTGTCATGCTGCTGATTTGCAATTTCTGCAAAATATTAATTAAATTTGCTTATTTTAGATAAAATTATATGAGAGCAAGCGTCAAATTTTGTATGCAATTTTGTAGCTCTGCTTACATATTTATTTTCTATTTAAATATAATATATTTTTAGTAATTGCTTTTTCTACGTGCAGCAGCATATTTATTATAGTCTGGTTGGCATGGGGGCAAAAATCACAGCATAGCATCAGCGGAGATCGCAACAGATCACCGCAGACTGGTGATAGCATATTGCGAAGGCAGAAATGGGCGAAGTGCCAGCTGCTGACGAAAATGTTAATGATGATATATGCATATGTGTGTGTGTGTATGTAAATGAAAACTAAAAGCAAAATGGTGGGATTTGTGATGGAATGAAGAGGTCATAGATGAAACAAATACCTTAATTGGGCACCTCAAGAAATTGTATTATTTGGAGGACATCCAGAAATTGAAGAAACAAAACAATTTTCGTGCCGAATCCAATGTTACTTATCAACTAGCTAAATTTCCATTTGTAGGCAGTTATTTACTCTGCAAAGAGTAGGAAGATAATTCGCCTGCACTCAAACCCATTAGTCCTGAACTATCTTACTTACTAGTTTGCTTTGCAGCTGAGGAAGATCATCTGCTATATTCTTCTATATTTTCAATGCAAGTAACTGAATAGTAAATTGTCGGCCTATGCTTCAGTGTTAACCCAGTGAATGAACTGTTTGATAATACACAAAAAAAAAACGGATGATTGACTTCAACAACTATGGTTTAACTATGGAATCGCAAACTGTGTTGACATTTCTGTTCAGTATATTTTGGCAAGTCACCATGAATCGCTTAACACCAGAAAAACGCTTCGAAATTGTGGAAATTTACTTTGGAAAAAAAAATTAAGAATACATCTGGTCGGGAAGTTCATAGAGCGAAATGTTGAAGGAGACGCCGAAATGTCAACCCGCCGTCGTTCTCAATTTTTTGGCATTTGTCCTTCGACTACGTGGCAATCCGCCATACGTACCCTATTGAATATTTCCAAGGAAGGATTTGATAAAGGAAAAGTCACCTAGATGTCATCTAGAAACATAGAATTGCTGAGTCTGCAGCTCCCACTTACTCATCTACGCAGAGATGACATCACTGAAGTCATCAAATTCGTAAAGAAGTTCCTGAACTGGACGACAAGGTAAACTGGAGTAGGCTTGCATTTGAAAAAAACTGCAGGAGTGTACCCGGCACTGGTAACACAGAAAGATTGAAGACACCAGAAGGCATATGTGCTGAAATATATGGTCTCAGAACCAAGCGTTTTGTGCCGATGGGTAATTTTGCATGCATCTTCCAAACAGAGATGTATGCCATCTGTCTATGTGCAGATATAAACTTAGACACAAATTTGTGGACTGAGCGAATTGCTATTCTAAGCGACAGTCAGACGGAGATATTAAATCCTTACTGGTTCTTGAGTGCATCGAGAAACTGAATCTACTTGGAACGCACAATTGCATCCCGCTAACTTGGCTCCCAGAACACAGCGATATAACTGGGAACGAAGTACGGACGCATTGGCAAGAGAACCTGAGGTTTCGCTATTAATAGAACCCGAGCCCTTTCTTTCTATGGAACAACACACCATTAAGAAGAAGCTTAGGGATGAAGAGCTAAGAATAAGGGAGGACAGGGGGCACCAAACTATGAGGCTACGCCAGGCGAAATCCTTACTGGGTTGGGAAAGGGACATAACCTCAATCCAACCCAGCTCTATCTTGAGTTTAATAAGCGAACTGAGTCTGGACGAGGTACTGTGATGAGGGCACAAAAGGCCATGAAGTCGAAGTGCAAACCTCGAAGTAATCTAATCGAATATATTTCAAGCATTTAAACTTGTCAAACTTAAAAAAAAACACCCGATATAAACATAAAGTTATATAAAGTAAATTAGAAAAGCTTTTGTTTCAGAGATAAATTTCATGTTGAATGAGGTTTTTCGTAAAAAGTTGTAATGCTACGCTATAAGACATAAACTGTTACGCCAAACTGAAAGCATTTTAATTGAGTAGCTCTTAACGACTTAGTTATATTTCGCCGATTTTACGATTCTTCGTCTTTTATAAATATTTCATCTCCGAACCGAAAATGTTGTGCAGAAAACATCCAGATGTAACTATTTCAACGATTGAGTCCAAATCCGTATCTTCCTTGAAATCAAGTAATTGTTGCATCTTTTTTAGGTCTCCCAAATAAATTTTCAGTTCTAGTGAGAAAAACATTAACAAGTTTTGTAGAAGAACGTAAAAGAGAATTTTTGTATCTGCGTTGCCAACACCCGTAAACATTATTCTGATCGTTTTAGTTGTAATTGCTCGTAATACAAAGTTGGACAACTCAAGGAAATAGCCAAATTTTCTTCATATATTTCCATAAATTTCTACTTATACACCCCCGAAATTATTATAAGGGTATAACATGTTAACTTGTTTTGGCTATTTACTTATTTATTTTTTTTAATTAATTTTTTTTTTGTAACATAGCTAATCCTATAAAAAATGCCGCAATAATCTAAGTTTTAAACTTTGTACAAGATTTATAAAAATTCGATACATTTTCATTTTTCACTTTCAATTTTTAATATATTTTTTTTTAAATTTGAGTATGCACTTTTATAGACCAATAAATTTTATTAGAAAACATAGTACAGTATAATATCGATAATTCGGACAATTAAATACCAGAGGTTGTCCGAAGTATCGAATTTTCCGGATTATCGAGTGGGTAAAAAATTTAATAGAAATCAGTTGATCAGTAATTAAATGAAATAAACTTTTATTTAATCTTAAATTGATTAATATTCAATGAGTTATATGTACATATATTAGTTTTTATTCGGCCGTAAAATAATTCAATATATTCGTTTGCCGCAATTTTTTTTCATTTCTCTTTCTGAGGGCAATATCTCTGAGACTCACAAGTTTTAAAAAGGTCTCCGGTTGAAAATTCCTGTTCCTCTGCATATTTAATACAACTATCAAATGCGACAATAGCTTGAGAGTGCGAAATTTTAGGATCTTGACTTTCATTTTCGTCAAGACTGCTGTTCTCGTTATCTTCTTCCTCAATCTCGTTGATATCGAAATCAGTGTCGTCATTCAACCACTCAGTAATCTCGTTATCATTATATACATCAGGGGATATTTCAACAAGAAGATCAATTATTTTAGTTGAGCTGCTGTGCCGTAGCATCGCAAGAGGCAAATCATCATCTGAGTCCCATTCTTCGTCATAAAGAATTTTGTTAAAACATTTTCTGAGCACGCGTTCATCCACATTTTTCCAAGCATTAGACGATAAAAAAGCCACATCTTTTAATGTAAAGTTTTTTAAAGATTCCGGAAGATTGCTCGTTGGGCTGGACAAAAGTAGAGACAAAAAACTCTTTCGATAGTTTGTCTTTAGAATTCGGATAGCATTTTGGTCCATTGGCTGTATACATAAACATAACATATATGTCCTTATCGACATCCGACAGTGATTGGGGATGGCAAGTTGCATTGTCTAGCAGTAAAATGGGTTTGGCTGGTAAATTCTTTTCCTTTAAGTAACGCTTTACTTCTTTAACGACTGAGTTTTCAAACCAATTTTTAAAGATTTGCTCTGTCATCTAAGCATTTTTGGTATGGGAGTACCCAAGCGGAAGGTTTACTTTTTTAAACGCTCTGGGGTTTTTGGCTTTCCCTATCATGAACAATGCAAGTTTATGTTCTCCGGTTGCAAACTAGAAGTGTTACTCTTTCTTTTCCAATTTTGCGCCCGGGTGGAGATTTTTCATTATGCAATGCAAAGGTTTTTTCTGGAAGTTTTCTCCAAAACAAAGCAGTCTCATCTGCATTATAAACCTGATCATACGTAATGCCCATTTCTGCAATTTTCTTTCGCAATTTTTCAATAAAGGGTTGCACAGCAGTAGAATCATTGGAAAGTTTTTCGCCAGATATTTTTAAGAATTTAATTCCATATCGGGAGCGAAAATTACTAAACCAACCATTACTAGCCACAAATTCCACACTTTGTCCGTAAATTTGGGAACAGAATTGTTTGGCCTTTTCTTTGATGATTTCCGAGGAAATCGGTGCATTGTTTCGTCTTGCGTTTATAAACCATTTATACAAGTGGTCTTCCATCTTTTCAAACTCCGCAGGTCGCATAGTTTTAGGCTTTCCAAGGCCACATTCTGTTCTAGCAATGTAACTGCAAAATATAATCAAAGGAGTGTAAACTCTTCTTACAAATCTTTAATCCACTTGATTTTATGTCCGAAATTGTAGATTTACCTACATTGTATTGCGCAGCTAGCTGTCGAATTGACTGTCCTTCACTTAGTTTCTTAAGAACTTCTTTTTTCTGGTCTATCGTTAAAAACGTATATTTTTTCTTAGCTGCTGGTGCCATAGTTAAATTTATACAGTCCACAGTTAAAGAAATTATGGAGTTAATGTTTGAAATTAGCTACTGAACTACACGTTACGCAAATATGCTTATGAATATGAACTAGGAGGCTGACGAGCACTTAAACGCACTATTCACGCAAAGTAGTTAGCAGGGGAGTCCCCTTTATAAAATAAAATAAAAAATAACGGAATTCCTTTTTATTTCAGCATATTCACTGTAAAATAAAGAAGTGTCCGAATTTTAGAGGTACATGAATACGTGGTGTCCGGATTACAGAGACTTCAATAGAAAACGTTTTGGTGTCCGGATTACCGTGCTGTCCGAATTATCAAGTGCCCGAATTACCAAGATTAGACTGTACTTAGTTCGCGTTTCATGTGAAATGGCTGTAAAAATCTATACAAACAGCATTGACGGGAAATATGCGACAAATTTCATATATATTGTATTTCACGTCAAAATAGTGCGGTAGTTCACGCCGTGAAAACATCGCCCAAGATGCAGCAACATGATGCCAGCAACATTTGTTCACATCTATTTAAAATTCATATGCCATTTAAAATTTAGCGTAAACTGACAATTCGTTTGCTAGTGAAATACCTGAGTTCGAATACTTCGATGATATGGCATATTTAAGCGAAACGTCTTCGCAGAGAGTGTAAGTAAATCTTCATTATTTTTTTGTAGGTCAATATATATTTGTTTTAATTTGTGTAAAAACACTTTTCTTACTGAAATTTCCCAATCATTTCTGGGGCACACTCATTAATTTGACGTTTCTTCCCATTTGACAATAAATGTTGCTAGCAACATTTCACGGCAAGCCAAATGCATGTTGCTAGCCTCAAATTTGCATACATTTAAATTTGTTTTTTGTACGTGACAAACATTTTTCGAGAAATTCTAATTAAAAAACGTGAAACTGCGAAAAGGAACTTTGTAGAATTTTTTAAATTTTTTTTATAAAGTTTGAAATTTGGATTTATGCGGCTTTTATTATATAATGAGCTATACTTACAAAAAATCATATACTGGATGTGCATACTTTTTTAATTTTTTTTTCTTTTTTTGTGGTAACAACTATGCTGTTGCTCAACGACGCGGTGATCCATGCACAAATGTGATTTACACACAAAAAACAACATAAATACTTGAAAATATTAGGCTGGGTAGCTACTCGCACTTTCATGTGTATGAAAATTTGTTTATTTATAGCTTAATATTTAGCTGATTCGATGCTCACTAAAAATCATCTTTTGGGTAATACCCAACACGCCATCAGCCGCATAATCCAGACGTTGCGACGACACTAATTTGTCTTGTCACACTCGCACTGTGACAGTTTGTATGCACGGATATGTCTGCACACGAGTAGATGTAAATGGCGTTTAAGAAGTGGATATAATAAATAAATATCTAAATATATGTGACATTTACTATAGGCAGAAACAATATTAACCCAAATTCACGTCGCCTTTGATATTTTTTCGCGTGTTGCGTGCCTGCGGACATGTGGGTGAGGATGCGGCCAAATTGTATAGTAGTTGGCAGTCGCAAGTAATACTAAGTAGTGCACGAGTTTATATGTACCAGAGTACAAGTGTATATCTGTGCTTGAGCGTACATAACTATTTAGGAGTATTTGCTAATACCTATTTTCCAGCGGTTCAGTGAAACAAATACATGTCAAGGGCCAGTTCCTAATTTTATATTCTCAATAATGAACGCCTTGATATTTCCAGACACTTCTATGATTTCATTTCCTCTTTGAAAAGTAAAGTGTAGAAATTTCATCTAAATATTTTCCTAAAAAAACTTTTACAAGCTCATAAATAAAATATTATTTCTTTACAAATATGAGAGCAGATGCTTTGCAATCGCCGTAAGATATTTTTTTGGTAGAGACCAGAACTGGTTGCTTAGAGTACAGTTTGATTGTTAGATTAGCTTTAGGTGATTTGGTTACATGATTACTTTTTTAGTTTATATTACCATAAAAGATGGTTAGGTATGTATGATGTGCTGCTTAATAAATATTAAAAGAAAATAATTTTTTTTCTCGGTAGATGGCTTGAGTCATCGATATCTCGTAAAGTTTCTATCAAACAATTTGAAGGTTATGCTCGTTGCCAAACAACATTTCACACGAAAAAAATATTTTCCTCTTCTTGTTTGTTCCACATAGTTGTGAGTTACAAGGTGTTAACAACAGAAGTCAACAAAGAGAAAATTCGGTACATTTTACAAGGTCAGCATGCCGCTGAAATTTTTAGAGGTGAACATGCCGCTGAAATTTTGAATGGTTTTTATGGTACCGGTACTGTAACAGCTAATGACGCGCAATTTTGGTTTCGTCGATTCTGTTCAGGCATTTTTGATGTTAAAGAGGCAACTCGCACAGGCAGGCCCGTCGTCGAGAATGGCCACAAAATCACAGAAATAATTGAAGTTGACCGGGATGTTAGTAGTCGTAATATCACCCAGGAGCTAAAGATCGACCACAAAACAATTTTAAACCATTTGCAAAAAAATTTTACGAAAAAATTATTGATTTATTTCCCCCCAAACTCATTTATAATTGACGCTTACACCCTTTTATTTCGTGTTTGGCCAAACTCCTCCTCTTCTTTGCGCTGTGTGTCTTGATGTTGTTCCACAAATGGAGGAACATGCAGTTTTAATACGCCCTCGAACGGCAGATTTAAAGGGACGACCGCTATTGAAAGAACTTTTTCTCTCATTTGGGTGTTTCATGCAGGATATTCGTACTTGTGCACTTCCGAATGGTGGTCACGCATCAACACATTCGGCAGCGGCGGCAAAATATTTTGCATTGGAAAGCAAAAGAAAAAGTAGGCATTTAACACGTTCGCGCTGGCGACTGAATTTGTTGTTCTTGGCATCTGGTGGCTCTGTAACTCCAAGATTGTTTCATCGGACGGCCTGCGTTAGCAGAAAACTGTTACCAGCATTCTCAGAAAACCGCCCGATGAGGCAATTGCGTATGTGCCATCAATGGTACAAGCCGTCCAATGGAACAAGCCTCAATGTACCACTAGTGGTACGGGGCGACGGGAACGTGTTAAAGGTTACGTAAATATAAGGGGGAACACCACCGTGAACGCGTGAAAATTAAGTGATTTACATGCATTTTTTTATAAGTAGGTATGATTATTTGAGGATCGGACAAATTATATATTATTTAACATATATTCAACTATACTGACACAAATTTGTATTAAAAAATATTAAAAAATACAATTGTTATTAATATTAATGCAATGGCGTCATAAAAAACGTATGCACCCTGGTGGCCCCGATACAGCGGTAAAAAATCATCTGAAAGCAAAAAACCCAAAAAAAAATTCTTAATCTATACATCAATGGCTATCGTCTTACCTGGCGGCTTTTGTATATTTTTTTTGAGAAAATGGTGCAGGTTTGAAAAATGAGTTTGTGTTTTTACTCTTTTTTTTTTGTTTTCGAAAGGCTTGAAAAAATTTTAATTTTTGGAATTAAAAAAAAGGCTATGCCCAACTGTAGCCAATACATGTACAAAAATTAAAAAAAAAAGTTAAAATCGATTCATAAGTCTTCGAGAAATCAAGGCCAGCGTGTTCAGAAAAGTTGTTTTTCATTGGCCATTGTAACTCACTACCTGCACTTATTGTATTGGCTATAACTTCGTCAATTTTCAAGATCTTAAGTTCACATTTTTTTTACATATTTTTGAATAGGTATATCTCCTTTAAGAAAATGCAAAAAAAAAAATAGATTTTTTTGAAAAATCACAGTGGTGTTCCCCCATAAAGTAGCGCACATCACTACCGCTACTCGCCTCTCAGTGAATTTGAAAGATTCATACATTGAGGAGACATAAGTGTAGAGATTTACTTACAAGCCCCGCTTTTCTTACCTCCCAAAAAAAAAAAAAAAAAAAAAACAAGTATGATTGATAACAAAGTTCGGCCGTCCGAAGCAAAATTGTGAGAGTAACTTCGGCTGCCACGCCATCGGTAGGCAGGTAGGTAAGATGGCAAGAGCACCCCAGGTACACTACAAGTAGCACTTACGTGTCGTTTTGATACCATAATGTGGACCACTACCTGTGAAAGGATTTAAGGAGGAGAGAAAACCAGCCATCCAGTGCTGTTGATGTAGCGGAGGAGAGAAAAGGGATCTAGGCTGGAGAATTTCTTCAAGTCATCCCCAAAGGGCACGCTAAGGAATCTCAAGCGCCTAGACGCCAGAGCCGGACATTTGCAGAGAAAGTGTTCAACAGTCTCTTTCTCTGCAGGATCCCCACAGCTTCTGGAATAGGGGTTGTACGAAATTCCAAAGTGAATAGCGCAATGAGTTTGGAAATTGAATGGCGGGGGATTCCCATAACCTTAAGCGTTCTGTTTCTATCGTACTGGAACCATAGTGCTTTTGAACTAGCACACGATGAGACAGACCTCCATCTGTCTTGCGCTTTTTGTTAGAAAGAAATTGTGTAGTTTTCCTTTAACGACGGCCAAGGGGATACCGATGTCTGAGAAGGGGACAGCTGGAACCGGTTCTGCTGACCTCTTCCTGGCAAGCTCATCGGCAACTTCATTTCCCTCTATATTCTTGTGTGCCCAGGAACCCAGATAAGGGAAATGTTTCCTGCACGTTCGACACGTTTGAGTTCCTCCTTACACGAGTTCAGGGAAGAAAGCTGCAATACGGCGACGACAGTGCCTTTATTGCAGCTTGACTATCGAAAAAAATATTAAAGCCTCCCTCCCAACAGCGATTCCGAAGCGTTTTGCATGCCTGCAGGATCGCGAAGACCTCTGCTTGAATAACGCTGCTTGTTTCCGGCAGTTTAAAAGAAACCGAAATGCTGGCTGAATTAGAGTAAATCCCCGCTCCCACTCCAGACTCCATTTTGGATCCATCAGTGAAAACAGAGGTATCTATATCCGTACCGACTCTTCCCTCTTTCCAATCTTGCCTGCTCGGAAAGATAGCCCTAGCACAACCCTCAAAGCACAGTTTGCGGATGGAGAGCTCAGTGCGAATAACAGAGAAGGAAGGGGAGATCTGCTTCAAGATGCTTCTATGCCCTACAGGAAGTTGTCTGCAGAGGCCAAGATCCTTCAGCCTAATAGCGCTCTGAGCAGCAATGGATTTAACCTGCAGATCCACAGGAAGTAAGTGGAGAATAACGTTGAGTGCAGCAGTGGGACATGTTCTACAAGCACCACTGATGCCCACACATGCAGTTCTCTGCACTCTCTTTTATTTAGTGGTGTTGTAGCCATTCTGAAGAGCTGAACTAGGCAAACGTATGTCAAAATTGGCAGCACCCCTAAGTTGTACATCCAAAGTACGACACGTGGCTTGAGACCCCATTTTTTGCCGAACATAGATTTACAGGCGTAGAAGGCTGAATTGGCCTTCTTAACTCGATTTTCTATGTGCAGCTTCCTGTGGAGCTTGGGGTCAAGTATTACACCAAAATACTTGACTTCCGATGAAAGAGTAAGACACTGGTTGTTAAGTCTTGGAAGCTTAAAAGGCGGAGGCTTGTATTTCTTGGTGAATAGCATCAACTCCGTTTTGTCTGAGTTGACTCTAAAACCGCAACTGGCAGCCCAACTACTGAGTGTAGCCAGTACACCTTCCAAGCTTTCAGCCATCGGGTATTCGGCAGCAGAATTCTGCCCGCTCATTTCATCACTACTCGCCCAGTCAGTCGTTCCACTAAGGCAGTGTTATTTTTTTTCTTTTCACTCTTGAAGAATAGTAAATTGAAAACTTTCAAATCGATTTTCGCAAATTTACTACTTTTTGAGTTAAGACGTTCTCTAGTAAGCGAACAAAGTGGTACTTATTCACTTTTTAAACTATGATTAAAACTCTTGTGCGCCCATAGCCTAAAAACGCAACCAGACCTTGTCAGACGTCTTTTATTTCTTCATGAAGTTCATCGTTTGGTATTCTGCAGATAACCGCAAGTTATTTGGATCTTATTGTTATCTTTGTGGTCACTGGCAGCTCATTACCACAGTTACTATTTACTAAAAAATACCTTCCAATGCTAAGTAATCAACAAAAATATGTACAGGTTGGTTGAAAAGTATTGAGAGCAAAAATAAGTGAACGTGAATTTTTATTGTAAATTAAATGCGTACATTAATCAATGCCTTTACTAATA
>JAYXIM010044996.1:0-11877 GCA_037575425.1 Anastrepha fraterculus | reverse complement strand
CACGCGTTGGTTTGTCAATAAGCAACCCAGTTTCTCTTACTTTTTTCTCAAAGTAACGCACATACGCTTCATTCGGTGCTTTTCTTCTTCCCATTGCCGTACGTAATTTTCGTACACATTCTGCAACATTACCATGATTTTCAAAGTAATGTCGCAATATTTCCCAGCATTCTTTGAGTGTATACACAACCATTTTCGTTCAGCGGAAGAATAAAACTAATTTTCTGTCAAATCAGATGACAGCTAAGTTCAAATCCGTAACGATAGATGGCGGGCCCTGTGTATTGAAAATCATCAATTTTGGGGCCTCTGACTACTTTAAACAACGCGAATAGTATTTGGAGTATTTGGCCTATGATTTATCGCGCGAAAAGGAGATAGTGAGCCCGCAAGCAGTGGATCGACGTTTGCTCCGGGATGTGGACAATCTTTTCCATTTGGCTGCAAGGTCCAGTTAACTCCAGACTTGGCTGATGCCCTAATTTATCAGGTTGACAGCCAACTTAATGGTTCCTGAATAACATCGATTTCAACTGAAAACCAGGTAAATCGTATATCTTCTCGCTTATTCAATTCTAAATCTGCTTTTACTGTTACTAGGTTTTAGCTGCATTGTGATTTTGTTAGCAACGATCCGTATGTGGGCAATGTGGAATATATTATACATGAGTCAGTTATCAGTTAGCCAAAGCATACCTCCTGTAACATATGCGATCAACCGTTCCATGCTTTTGCGTCAAAGGTGAGGTTTGCTATGACCCAGCGGTTGGAGCGGCCAGCGGCAAAATAAATGTTTGATTGAGTTGCTCCGCGGCTTCTTTCAGCAAAATATATACAAAGAGTATTAACTAAATATAAATTTTAAATAAACAATTGAGTTATTTTACTTACTTTATATAAATTTAATTGAAAAAAGACTCAAAATTGAATTTAACAGCTTGGCTGGTATGTTTTTTTGTTGCTCTTCTTTGTATTATTCGATCATTTTGATATTTATTCAAACGGAGAATCACTCTTGCTAATAGGTGTTGCTATGGGCTAAGCAAGCAATTGAGTAGTCGAGCCCTCTCTCGCATGACCAAACTGACACTTTACAAGACGCTCATCATACCCGTGTTGCTTTATGGCGCAGAGGCATGGGTAGTGTCACAAAGCGATGCAGCCGCTCTTTGGGGTGTTCGAGAGAAAAGTTCTTCGTAAGATCTTCGGTCCTGTGCGCGTTGGCGAAGACTACCGTTCAAGAATGAGCCACGAGCTGTATGAGCTCTACGCCGACATTGATGTAGTTCAACGCATCGCCATCCAACGCCTGCGTTGGCTAGAGCATGTCGTGCGTATGGATGAAGAAGCTCCAGCAAAGAAGGTGTTCGAGGGCGAAGTCCAAGGGAGCCGACGCAGAGGAAGACCATTGCCCCGGTGGAAAGACCAGGTGGAGGAAACCCTATGCTCGCTTGGTGTACATAATTGGAGAAGGCGCGCGGAGCAGAGGCGCCTGGAGAGAGCTAGTGAGGTCGGCCGTAACTCGGTAATGGGTTGTTATGGCCACCTAAGTAAGTTAAAAATTAGTGAATCGCACTACAGGCCGATTTGATGATTCGTATTAAGGCATTTTTTCCTTCAAATTGTTGCCCATTCTCAAAAGCTTTACGAGCAGTTCATCCCCATAGATTTTCGATAATGTGCAGATCAGGAAAATACGGTGGATATGCTGCAGTTTCAACGTTTTGGGACGCAATCCAAGTTTAGTTCACATTTGAAGTGTTTATAGGTCATTTATCTTGTTGAAATATCCAACTGATAGGTTCGAAAAGTTCAGGAATCTTAGGAAATGATGATTTCAACAGATAGCTCTATAGCTGTTTCTCGTAATTTTTTAGTCTCCGATTTTCAACTCGAAAGTGATATTGCTCCTCATACCATAACACCACCTTCACGGTAGCGATGGCGGCTCACGTACCTTTCCTCCTTTCTTAAGTAATGTAAATAGTATTTGTGTCTGTCCAGTCCATCCAGATTGAACTTCTTTTCGTCACTAAATACTACTTTCCTCCATTCACCGGGATCGTTATTTGTAACAGAAGTCAAGCCATGTGGTTCGTCGCAAAATCGAGGCGACGTTCTTTGCAAAATTTGTTCAAAGGTGGTGGTTTTTATATATACTTTTGTATGTTTGAGATATGGCCCGTTTAGAATAGCGCATCGAACAGTGAATTAGACAGCAAATCATGCTACGCAAATCAACATTGCCATTTATTTAATTTTTGCTGTTGGAAGGACGCAATTTGATCTAATACTAAGGACTTTGTGCGGTTCCTTCGATGTTAACGACATCGAAGTTCTGCCTTTGTGGTTCTTATCATAAAAGGCACAAACAGTTGGACTTGGACCAATCTCTTTGGCAATTTGGTGATGTGAAAGTCCCTCTGAGGTCAAGATATTGCTTGGTGTTTTTTTACGCTTTTGTTAAGCCTCTCAGCTTTCCCATTTTATTAGAATTAAGAAGTTTTCGATCAAATCCAATGAATGTTTAACAAAAATTCCTTTTCACAGCTTTAATGCGCAAAAAATGTAGGCCAACTGAGCGCCTTTATTCAAGTGAACCAATAAATCAAGCACAATTTTACAACTGCTGGAGTTTTACTGCTGTGAAATACCGTTAGATGGTATAATTTTTTGGTGGATGTTTATTTTGGATTTAAGTACAGTATTTCCTTGAATTATCAGAGAACTCTGGACTACTACGATTACTTGGATTACATTTTATGCTATAAAATATATTGCCCCTAATCAAGTGAACCGAAGTGAATGAAGTTGCAATTCTTATCCGATTCATACATAATGGAAGTTACATCCCCAAAACATTTGAAATTTTATCCGTTACTCAACAGCTTATAAAGCTTCTTACAATCCACAAAAGCTTTCGGCCCACAAGCAATTTCGAAGTGGCACGTTGCATACTTGTAGACAGTAAAATAAACACAGCTTTTGACAGCGGTGGAGTGAAAATGAAATCGATTGGGGTTTGCGGTTATTTACCGCTAAAAAGCTTAGCAAGTCTGTGGCAGATTTCATTCAGTTGAATGTTTGGCAATAAATTATACTGCCTTAGGCTTCCGCTTTCGGGTTATACAACTTCAGTACAACCACAAACAAACCCCCACTGCGTAAAGCGCCGTTTGTTACTCTTGCTGCCACTATCAGCGCCGATTTCCTTTGCTTACACTTCGGTGGAAGGGGGTTGTTTGCTGTCGTACGCACCAACCTAGCGCACAAACACGTAACCCGATACACACGCATGTGAGATTTGCTGGTTAGGGGTGATGTGGTTGTTGTTGACCACATGCCGTCAAGTTAAACAAAATGGAATTTTTACGAAAGCAGCGTGCGTGAAAAACGTGATTTTGACGCCTGCTGACGTCATCTTGATGTGCTGGCTACTTTGACTAGCCACAAAGTAAACCGCAAAGGACGGATGGCAAAAAAGAGACCGAAGGGACGTTAGCGAGAAATTTGAGTTTTGTAAACAAGCAGCCGAATAATTGAGGGTGGCGAAGAGGTGAGACCCAACTGAAATTTAATTATATGCATAAATATGCTTTGAGTTTTTGGGTGCGCAAGCTATGTGTGTAAGTATGCATGTATGTATGTATGTATGTATGTGTGCTTATGCAAATAACTGCAGGCAAATATTGTAAGTGCATACATTAATGCGCTGTCAGGCAACTAATTATTATTTTTGCCTTTAGACAAGTTGAAAGATATGCTTTTGTATATGTGTGCATGCATGTGTATATATACATACATATTAGGGATGCTAATCCCGGAATACCGGATTTCTGGGGGGGCTAGTATTTTTAAGTCCCGAAAATTCCAAAATTGTAGTCAAATAATCCAGTGAAAAAAAAAAAATAAATAAAATAACGAAATCTTGGAATTTGTAATTTCTTACGAGGCATATTAAATGGAAGCAGATAAAAATTGTATAGCAAATAAGAGATTACGAGATTAACTTCTTTCAGCAGCAAAATACATTTACTTATTTTTTGATACCTTGGGTCGAGTTTTTTTCTAAACAAATTAAGGGGTTACATGGGTTTCGTCGGGTAAAAAAAGGCATATTTTCAATATATTTTTTTTCTATGTAAAAAATTATTTATTTAATTCAAACTTTTTTCTGTCTTATAGATACATATTTAAAGAATAATTTCTGAAATTTTCAAAAAACAAATTAAAACTCCTCCATTGTGACGCTATTTCCGGTGACCCCTCGAAAAAAAGGTGCGTCCGCGTTGTCAGCATAACCCCTGACAGGATCATCAAAAATGAAAAGACAAAAATAAATTTCTTTGTTAGGACCATATACTCGTGCTTGAACGAAGGAAAGAAAAAAAAGTAAGAATTGGAATTTTGGTAGACATTTTTCCAAAAAAATGAAAATTTCGGTGAAATTTGCTTGACATTTTTTTTTTAATAATTGTAATTGAAAAAAAAAAATAAAAATCCTTCATTCAGGCACGAGTAACATCTCGAACACCTGTGTAAAATATCATCAAGAGCGGTTGACTAGTTTTCGAAAACCTTGATAACCGACTTTGAAAATACGGTTTCGAGAAAAACGCGTTTAAAGTTTTGAGTAAAAATAAAAGTGGCTTGGAGCGCACACATTCCAAAGACTGTATCTCCGAAACTACTATTCGGATCGACTTGAAAATTAAGGATTATATTCTTGAGATGTTGTAGAAATTAATAAGCCAAAAAAAAAAAGAAAATAGATTCTTAAACCCACGAAACCCATGTAACCCCTTAAGCTACCTTATCAAAGATGTATGTACACTATAAAGTATAATCAAATGTATGTGAATTTTACTCTTGTCTCTCATTTTGTTATTTCTGAAATAATTTTCACTTTGGGTAAAAAAGTATATATAAAAGCCATTTATTTATTATTTAATATATACCAGCCGAATATATGAATATCTAAATATGTATAGTCCAAGACTAGTCCTGGACTAGTCCCATTGCAATAACGGGATGCCGAAAATCCCGAAGTTGTAAACATCGAGATCAGATATGTTTGTACCCGCTTAAGTATTGTAAACGCTAAAGTCCCGTCATTTCGGGTTTGCAATAACGGGATCCTGAAAATCCCGAAATTGCAAAAATTGAAATCAGATACTCTTATACACGCTTAAGTATTATACACCCGTTATTTCGGGATTGCAAGAGCGGGATCCCGAACAGCCCGGAATTTTAAAAATCGAAATCAGATATGCTTGAGTATTGCCTTTTGTTTGATTACTTCTGAAATAATTTTCTCTTTAAAAAAATATATATTATATATACATACATATGTATGTACATAAGTATGTATATTTGAAAGTCGTTTATTTATTATCTCTTATGTGGTAGGTGAGCTTCTCAAACAATATTCATGCGATTGTTCCTAGTTCAGTCGCTGCAAAATGAATGCTAACGAATATCTTAATCTCGCGACTAGTCCCGCTATGCCGGGATTGTCATAACGGTATACCGAAATCGCAAAAATCGAAAAATTTACAATCCTAGCACGCGCACAAATTTGTGTTTCACATTGTTAAACAATAAGAGCATTCTTACCGCAGATTTAAGTCACACGCCGTCACCATATTTCATACTAGTTATATATAGTATTTAATATGCTGCTTACATACACTTGCAAACATGTTCACAAACACACACACGCGCATTCATACCTACATTGGCACCTTTTGTGGTTTTCCTCTGTTTGTCATGCACGCCTCTGCCACAAACATCAACAAAATAAACGAATAGTAGAATTGGTTGTTTTATACTTGCTGTCTTTGTAGTTTTTGTTGTTGTGAATTTCATTCTCACTACACGTTACCATGTACATACGTATGTACATAAACAATTTATTTTACTAACGCTCCAATGTAGGTTTGTAAGTCTTTTTAGCAAAATTTCGTTTTCACCAGCAGCAGGTGACAATAAAAATTGCACCACGAGCACTACATACATAGCAGGGTCGCAGGGGGTTGGCATATGAGGAAGTCTGACCCGTTGCATTGACGTGCACATGTAATAAATATCTCAGTGTAAGACAGTAGCGCTAAGCACAAGTCAAGGCTTCTTTCGGTAATTGTCGCCACAAGTCGATGTTTTTGTAATTTAGCAGAAGCAGCACAAAGGCTGGTGCGGGTGTGGATGTTGGTGTGAGGAGAGGCTTTGGGTTTGACAGTAAAGGTGTTTATTGTTTGCAATTTAAGCCCTTTTAAGCGCAAATTACTTTTGATACGCCATTTAATTGTAGTTTTATTTATTCTTGTAAGCTCTGTTGACTTTTGCTGGCTAAGGGGAAGGTTAGTGGTTGGAAAGCTATACATTAGATATGTACATACATGAGTATCTGTATATATGGTAAATGTAATTTAAAAGCAGCTTTAATTTATAAATAATAAGTTTTCTAGGCCATCATCAAAAGCCGTTTTTTCTCATGAGCTACTATAACCTTCACGAAGGCGAAATAGACAATAAAACCATTCTAACCTTAAAATTTTTGGGTAACAGTGGGCATTTTTCAGCCACAATGCCACAAATTAAGGCATGGATATCATCTGCTCGCAGCTCAAAAGCACCTAGGAAGTATGACTAACACTATGTAACGTTTCAAGCGTGTTCAATAAGGCTGAGGTGGTCTTTTTTCCCAAAGATAGTAGGGATTTGCTTGTGAAGTCAGGAGACTTATTGGACAGCCACATCTGTTTTTCTCTTAAAATTCTAGAGAGACTGTTAGATGCCCGTATCCCACAACAAATACCACCGAATGAGATTTCACAGGTGCTCGCAGTATACTCTAAAAATGAGAGGCGATGGGCACATACTTCGTTATAAATCTTCATGAGAAGCTAAACTGGAACCCAAACTTTCTTGGAACCTGATCTTAACGATCATTTCAGAAAATCCAGCAACGCCCTATGCACGCGCAATGTAGTCGTGGGCAGTATAGAGTGTCTGAAAACGCTCATACTAGATTGATTGTGTAAGGAGCTACCAAATACGCCTTTTTCATGAGGTCACTATCTGGGGGCTCACATTAGAAACACGCTATAGAAGCAAAGTGGAAAAGATGCAATAAGCAGCATCCATATTAGTCACAATTGCATTTCTCTACACCCTCACCAAAGCTCTACAATTTCTTATAGTTCTTCTTCCAATATACTTGTTTGGTAAGCCCCAGGCCAGCTGCAAAGCAGCTCGAGTGAGCGTGGTCCTGACCTTGAGGTACTTTAGATTTAATACGCCCAAATTCTAGACACTATTTGAACGGGCCTTGGTGAATTGCACTAGAACACAACAAGGTTTTTCTTTGAAAACAGATTCAAGATCTACGCTCACTTTCATCAATGGCTCAGAAGTGGATAAGAAAGTTGGCTGTGAGTTGAGTTCTCACTGAATCCTAGCTTGTGGCTCTCGGACCATTATAGCGCGTTCCATGCTAAATAAAAAGCAATAAGGCAGGCGATTTTCTAGCTGAGAAGCGCCTTCCTTTCAATACAGTCTATCACAGTTTAGTCGGACAGATAGGAGGCATTTAAATCCATGTGTTGCTATGCAGTGCTGCAGCTATTAGAGGTGGTTGTGAAGCATTTTGTAAATGTAGTATGAATCCCCGAATATAGAGACATGTTTGGGAATTATGAAGCAGACAAGCTGGCAAGGAAGTTAACCATGTTATTGTAGAATTAGTAAGCTCTATATATATATATTCCTCTATATACGTGGACGCCCGGGCTTAGATTAGATTCCATTGACCAGAGGAAAAACAGATGAACCAGAGAACCCACTGGGCAATAAGACAAAGGTAGCCTGGGTTCAACGAAAGAAGATTTAAATTTGTAATATTGATTGACTATTCCCCTCTGGGCATTGCATTTTGGAGGCGCATGGGAAGCCATATACGACTTCTGTCGCTGCTGCAGTGGTAAAGAGAAAGTGGAGAGCATTCACATAATACTTCTTGCAAACTGTTTGGGTGGGTTGACGATGCTCAAAGTGGTCCATATCACAACAATCGAAGGGCATAGTCAATAAAATTTTAATTGTGGCTTGATTTTGTCGTAGTTATTGAGGTTTTCACTTGTTTGTTCCGTACGGTGTCATGCACAGAAACGCTAATATTTGTTGACCGATGATGCTGATTTCGTTAATATTTTGAACCAAAGAAGGCATTTCTTTTAAAACAGCAAAGCGATATCATTCTTGCACAAACTGACTGCATTTATCACAATCCAAGCTTTACCACGCCTTACCTACTAGACATCGTGATATAATATTCTGCACCGATGCGAAGGCGACGCTATATATATTTCTTTGGTGCCCACGTGATGATCTTCGGGTATAATCTCTTACTTTTCCGATGCTTTCCTCAGTCACAAATGTGGATGGCCGACCGAAACGAGACCAGCTCTAAACTCTTTGTACCAATCAGATACTTCTATTTTCGACTACCCCGAGTAGGCCCGCATATGCTATTACCACCTTGGTCAAAAAGTTCCCAGAATGTCCATCAAGTGACGGTGTAAGTCAACTGATTTAAGTCCTGTATTGTTTTTTTGATTACCATTTCTACTAAATTTTTATATTTTTACATTTTAAATTCACATTTGTAGAAGCTACGCCATCTTGAGTAAGTCTGTCTCTGATCTCCAAGGTTGAATGCGAGGCAACATACATCATTACTGGAAACAAGACGCAGGTTTATGAGTACGACATGAAATCCAGACATCAGTCGAGTGAGGGAAGTGCTTCGAATGAACCAAGACCAAAAAAACCACGTCGTTTTCAGTCAAACAAGAAAGCGATGATCACAGTTTGTATCACTTACAACGGTATTGTACCAGAAGCCAAGCAGTTAATTAGGACTATTATTTGGACGTGATGAGATGGTTACGTGAAGCAATTTTCTAAAAACGAAAGGATTCGTGGCCAAGAAACATCAAGGATTTTGCACCACGATTACGCACCATCGCAGTGCCATCATTATCCGTAAATTTTTGACCAAGAACGAAACGAATACTATTCAACAATCATCGAATTCACCTCATATGGCTCCCTGCGATTTTTTTCTGTTTGACTGAGTCAAAACACAATTACGCTTTTAAGCAGCCGAAAGGAAGAAACGGAAGACGTACTCTGATGGCTATATCGAAAACTAGAGCTCCAGAAATATTTCGAGAGCTCAATCAAACGCTGGCATAAGTGCGTTGCAGTTGATCGGGAGTACAGTGAAGGAGACTAATATAACTTTTGAGGAATAAACTTGTATTTTGAATTTTCTGAACATATTTCGGGGACTTTTTGATCAAGGTCGTGTAAATATTTTAAATTATTTCGCATATGATATTTTGTTAGAACTATGCGGCATAAATGTAAACGCAATCGATTAAAACTATTAACCCGTGTGCAATTTTACATTCTTCCTTAAGTAGTAAGCTTGCATAATTTTGCTTACCTGAACTCGTCTAATGCATCTCTATACTTCCTCGTCTCTGAGAATATGCACTATAGAATAGCTAAAACCACAAAAGTCCCAGTCCCGGTGTAACATCTCGACGACCTTACTGTGATCTTGCTTGCGCGATCATAAAACAATAATTAGGCCTTGCGATTCTTACGCTTCTGAAACCTGGGAGATGTGTAAAGCGGGTGAAGAAAAGCTTAACATATTTGAGTGAAAGATTCTACGCCGCATTCGTGGACTCGTGCGGATAGATCACCCCAACTATCATTATACATTACAACGTTGAGCTAAACCACTTTGCCGAATAAGTTGGCTGGACATGTTTTGAGGACGGTCCCAAACGAAGTTGCAAAGAAGACGTTTTATGACTCTTATAAAAGGGGTCGCAAAATAAAACCAGAATTGATGCAGTCAATGATGACACCAAGATCTTTGAACTGAAAAACTGGAGAATATCTGCAAAGGATCGATATTCTTGGTAGAAGTTATTGAGGTACGACCAAGGTTCAACACGGACTACCATGCAAATAATTCTGATGATGATGATGGAGGGAAGCTGAAAGAAGTGTTCAATGTGCTTTGCACTTCCTCCTCGTTCCTGCACTTGCGACAGAAGGCATTTGAGGGAAACCGGTGTATTGTCTTGAAAGAAGCTTGGATGATTTAATTTTACCTATTTTCAACTGCTAACATGAAGCATCGGCATCTAGTGGGGGATATTAAAATGAATATGAGCAAATCAGTTTCACTTGCCTTGATTTGCAGTCAAACTAACGCCAGTTTTAAATAGTATTTATTATTTTACTTGGCCATGCTTCCATTTCCATGCTTCTTCTTCATAGTACATTAATTCATAATGACTTAACATGCAATATTAATACTCCAGCTAATCAATGTCACCCTGTATAGCAGAATACTTGCAGAGAGCTCTCTCAACATGTGATGCGCTCTCTTTTTCATTCATATTCCCTAATACGAGTGTATGTTTGGCAGAATTTCAACTTACATGATTATAGGATTTTATTTATATAAACAACTGCGTCGGTCTTCGAGCCTATGGGATGATACAGGCAGATATATATCGCACGTTTGCCTTTTATTTTTATTTTGTGTTAAGTGAAAAATCTGGAAGGTGGTTTCTACAGGGTGAACGATACGAAGTGTTACCAACTTCACACTGCTTGTATCTGTAAAACAGCTCATGACATCAACGTCGAAATTGTTCTAATGACAGTTCAATTTATTGTTTATAAGCCATCAAAAGCATTTGCATCTCAGTTTTGTTGAATTTTTTTTTGTGTGATTGCGTTATATTTGGCTGGAAAATAACAACCAACCATTGTTCGTGAGCTCTGTAACCTCAAAATGAATAAAATGTTTGTGTATCGCATTTTGAGACGTTACGAGGATACTGGTAGCATTGCAAAACGCTATGGAGGTGGACCAAAAAAACCGCAACAACGTCAGAAATGGTTCGGAAAGTGAAGGCTCGACTTGAACGAAATCCACGTCGAAGTGGAAGAAACATGGCCAAAGAACGGAAAATGTCGCAAGACAGCATTCAACGCATATTGGAAAATGGGGGCAAGGCTTACAAGTTCCAAACAGCACACGATCTTTCACCCCAGGAAAAAGAAAGTTCGGTGCGAAAGAGCAAAGGAGTTGTTTCGCTTGCACGAACGTAGCGAATTTCCTAACATTGTGTTTTCTGATGAAACAAATTTCCCAATTGAGCAGTTCATAAACACTCAGAACGATCGTGTTTACTTGACCGAACGCTCATACGAGAATTTGAGTCTACGTATGGCCACTCGAAACTATTTGCCATCGCAAGTAATGGTTTGGGCCGCAGTGACCGCTTATGGACGCTCTCCAATCGTTTTTATCGAGCCAGGTGTCAAAGTGAATGCGACTTATTATCGGGAAAATGTTTTAGAAGCTGCTTTAGAGCCGTGGACACGCAAACATTTCGGTCGGTTACCATGGACGTTTCAACAGGACTCGGCACCGTCTCATAAAGCTCATGTGAACCAAGAATGATTAAAAAATCATGTTCCACTCTTCATTTCGTCCCCACAATGGCTTTCGAATTCATCAGACGCGAATCCGATGGACTATTCCATCTTGTCCATTTTGGAGAGCAAGGTGAGGATTGAAAAATATGCCAAGTCTGGATGCGCTGAAAAAAGCGATTATGCGAGAATGGGCCAAAATACCTCAAGATCACATTGGTGCAGCATGTAAGTAATTTTTTGACCGTTTGAAGGCTATAGTCAAGGCAAAAGGTGGTCATATCGAGCTAAAGTAAGTACATATATGTTAAAATTGTAATTATTTTTTAACAATTTTGGTCTTTG
>JAYXIM010044995.1:0-10245 GCA_037575425.1 Anastrepha fraterculus | reverse complement strand
AAGTTGAAATCTGTTATGCCACCCCTCGCTTATATTGTTAGTACGGTGTTGATTGTTAAGCGTAGCTTCGTACGTGTTCCATAAAACAGGCAAGAACCGTGGAGAAACCGCACGCCGTCTTCCTCTTGCTCGTCTTCCAACAATATAGGTTTCTTCGAAGTACTGTGCAACGGAAACTAGTTCTTCTGGTATTTCGTCAAAAATCAAGGTGTATGACTCCTCAACATCTGTAATTGGAACAAATGCTAAGGCTAGGATCATATGCGAATATTCCTTAAGAGTTCTATCGTCAGGGTTGTTATATTGTTCTTGAAGCCCTTCACTTTGTATTCGACGATAGAAAGACTGACATAAATGAAAAAAGCAGTATTGTATAATCCAATCTGGAAACACGAAAAGCAAAGCATTCTTGATAGCAACCTCGAAGTCTATAAGAACTTTCAGCGGCTTAATGTAATTTATGTGATATCGTTCAAAAGCATTTTTTATCTCTTGTAGCACAATTCGATAGGAAGCTTCTTGTTTCGACAAAAGCAAAGTGAATACTAATGGAATCGCAATTTCAACGCCTTCTTTATCAGGAGATATTTTTCTGACTAGACCCATAATAACGAAAATTTGTAAGAATATATTAGGTGATGTCTTGAAAGTCCCATCCCATGTCTTGGGAGCACTTCTCGGCAATGGTTCCCACAATGCTATCTTTTAAGGTGCCCAAAGATTCCGGTTTTTCTGCAGAGATCAATAACTGCACTTTATTGTAGAGAAAATAATATAAAGATGCCAATCGATTGATTCATTTATTGCAAGAAACAGTCGGAGAACCCGTTATTTCTCGACTACCCCATCCAATCTGCCACTTTTCAAATATCCCTGTAATAAGTCAATTGGCTGATGCGAAGCATGGCATGAGCTATCGTTCTGGCTTCACTTATTTGTGGCATAAAATAATCGGCAATCATGGCTCCTTCTCGTTGTTGCCATTTTTAAAGAAGTAGGGAGGAACGGTTGTACCTGCTCATTAAACTCATCAAATTGTGATGTTTTGCGGATGTTATAGTACTTCGTGAGTCTCGCATGAATTCTCTTCACTCGAAGTGCAAATCGCCTGCTTATTGATTTGTCCTGCAAAACACCTTTTGTTTAAAAAACTTTATGCAGAAATTGTGTTAATTCATAACTTTTACAAGAAACCTTTTAAAAATGTTTAACCAAAATGGAAAATAACACACCTTGATTAGAGTCAGAGCTTTTCAATATACTTCAAAAAACGTATTTGAAATACAAAAATATATTTACCAAATACATATATATTTATTTGAAATATTTTTGCGAGTATCTTTTTTTAATGATACATCCTGACTATGGCGAAGAGCTTAGTTCGCGAGACGTAGAGTTAATTTTTGTTTTGGCGCTGGGTTAAAAGGACCAGAAGTTTGTTAAGCGTCGAGATCTATTTTATTTTTTATTTATTTATAACTATTTATAATTTATTATTTATTAGAGGATAGCATCATTTTCTTGAAGGTAAAAAGAGGGTCCGCTATATCAAAAGTTCTGTTCAAAATTCTTACAAAATGTTTTTGAAATGCAAAATACAAAATACTTTTACTAAAATATATTTACATAAATAAATATAAAATATGTAATACAAAATACTTTCACTAATATATTTTACTGTGGGCAAAAAGTAAGGTTAATTTATTTGTCAAACTTCGCGGGATTAAAATTTCGCTTTAGTTATTTTTTTCATGAGTTGGCCGCACTGTTAATAACATCTGGGCCAACGTTCATGTGAATGTCATTTTCAGTAATATATTTACGCTTGTGTTTACCAAACGACCAAGAGTGCATTTTTCGATTTTTACAATGTCTGATTTGATTGAGCAGAGAAGTGCCATCAAAATTTGTTTGCGGAATGAAGTTTCGGCTGCGGAAACATTTGCTGATTCGACCATGTCGCAGAAAAATGTTTATAAGTGGTACAAAGACTTCAAAGAGGGTCGAGAACGTGTTGATGACTTGGAGCGCTCCGGACGGCCACGGATGACCAACACGTCAATAAAGTGAAGGAGTTAGTGCTCAAAAATCGTCAGTTGACTGTTAAAGACCTTACTGATATGATCGGAATATCAGAAGGATCTGTGAAAACCATTTTGAAAGACCATTTGGGCCTACGAAAAGTCAAATCTCGTTTGGTACCGAAAACTCTCAATTTCTTGGAAAAAAGTCGTCGCGTTGATGTGTGTTAAACAATGCTTTCAGACTATCAGGACAAGCTCAAATGCATCATTACGGGAGATTAGACTTGGATTTATGCTTACGACCCTGAAACAACCGACTAATCAAGCGAATATCGTGCTAAAGGCGAGGCCAGACCGAAAAGAGCACGTCAAAGTCGTTCAAAAATAAAATGATGACAGTTTCTTTCGATTTTCGTGGTGTGGTGCACTATGAATTCCTTCCACCTGGCCAAACTGTTAATAAGGAATATTATTTGAGCGTCATGCGTCGTTTACCTGAAGCAATTCGTCTAAAAAGACCAGAATTGTGGGCCAACAACTCTTGGTTTTTGCATCACGATAATGCACCGTCTCACACTGCACTCGTTCTTCGTGACCATTTCGCCAAAAATTCCACGCATATCGTTCCGCAACCACCGTATTCGCCTGATTTGGCTCCGTGTGACTTCTAGCTATTCCCAAAACTCAAGAGACCACTCCGGGGAACGCGTTTCGAGTCGATTGAGGAGATAAAACTGAATCGAAGAAGGTGCTGATAGCTATACCGGAAATGGACTATTTGGCATGTTTCGGAGATTGGAAAAATCGTTGGCATAAGTGTATTTCATCGAGAGGGGATTATTTTGAAGGGGATGAAATTGATTTACAAGAATAAATAAAGATTTTTCATTTTACAACCAAATTCACCTTACTTTTTGCCCACATGTATTTGCAATATTTTTTCGAGTACTCTTGTTTGATATAAACCCAACAGTGACGAAGGGCTTAGTTCGCGAGGCGTAAACATAATTTTTGTTTTGGCGCTTGCAGGAAGAGCGTCGATACTTATTTTATTTTTTATTTATTTATTTATTAAAAATATAATTACGAATAATTTTATTACATTATGAAAGGCACTTGTCGAGATATAAAACTGTACAGAAACAGAAAAAATCAGCATCAGCTGATTAAAAAATGAATTTCTAGACATAATTCCGTTTTTCTAACGTTCATAATTTGTTGAGAGAGGATAGTATCGTTTTCGTTGAAGGTAAAAAGCGGGTCCGGTCTTTCAAAAACCCTGAAACGAGAGTTAAAATCTTGTCATAAGAATCAAAATGGTGCATTAAGGTCAAAAATTGTTTTTCATGATTTAAAAAATGAGACCTAAAGCGCGTTGCTACTCGTAAAGGAACATTAAGACTAATTTCTGCAAGAAAAAATGGTCCAGAAATTTACGCTGTACGCAATAAATAAAAAATAGTTGAACAAGTTATGTTTGCTTTTATTTCTATATGTGGGCCTTTGTTGCGTCAGAGTCCTTCATTAATGGATTAATAAAAACAATTACCTTAAGAGGAAAGCAACTTTATAAAACTTAGGTAGTGTGAGATTCTGCGAAAGATGTTTGGATATTTGCACGTAGGTGACGGCGAGTGTCGCAGGCGATGGGACAATGAGCTGTATGAACCTTAAGACAACATAGCCATTTCGCAGCGTAGAAAGATTCAGCGACTTCGTTGGCTGGGTCATGTCGTCCGAATGAATACAAACGCTCCGACTCTGAATGTATTTGATGCGTTACCAGCTGATGGTAGCAGCGGAAGAGGAAGACCTCCTCTGCGTTGGAAAGATCAGATGGAGAAGGACTTGGCTTCACTTGGTGTGTCCAATTGGCGCCGGTTAGCACGAGAAAGAAACGACTGGCGCGCTTTGTTAAACTCGGCTAATCAAGAAGAAGAAGAAGGTAGTGTGAGTTTCATTTATTTTTGTGCTAATGCGAAACTCATTTTTTATTTTTGTATTTACTTCAGCCGCCCTAGCCGATTGGGTTGGTGCGTGACTACCATTCGGAATTCACAGAGAGCACGTGGGTGCGAATCTCGGTGAAACACCAAGAAGAAGAAAAAGTTTTTTCTAATAGCGGTCGCCCCTCGGCAGGCAACGGCAAACCTCCGAGTGTATTTCTGCCATGAAAAAGCTCCTCATAAAAAATATCTGCCGTTCGGAGTCGGCTTAAAACTGTAGGCCCCCCCATTTGTGGAACAACATCAAGACGCACACCACAAATAGGAGGAGGAGCTCGGCCAAACGGCCAAGAAGAATGTAAGCGCCCATTATATGTATATATACATATATTTACTAAATTTGCAATTCGATAGTTGGAACTAGTTTTTGTTTTTAAATTTCTTTAAACTATAAATCCAATACTTAAATTTGTTTTTTTTTTATTTACTTTTGCAATTCGTCAAGTAATTATTCTTTTTGTTTTGAATTTCTCTAAACTATAAATCCAGATACTTAAATTTGATTCATTTTTTTATTTACTATATTTGCTGTTTGTTAGTAAGAATTATTATTTTTTTTAATTTCTTTAAGCCAAAAATCATAAACAAAATTTGTTTACATTTTTATTTCTTTATTTACTGAATTTTACTATAAATCCAAAACAATTTAATTTTTTATTTGCTAAATTTGCAATTCATCAGTAAGAACTATTCTTTTTTTGAATTTCTTTAAACTATAAATCCAAAACTGAAAATTGTTTTTTTTTGTTTATTTACTAAATTTGCAATTTGTTAGTAAGAATTTTTCTTTCGGATTTCTTTAAGCCATAAATCATAAACTAAAATTTTTTTATATTTTATTTACGAAATTTTACTATAAATCCACAATTTAAATTTTTTTATTTACTAAATTTGGAATTTGTCAGTAAGAACTATGTTTTTTTTTGCATCTCTTTAAACCATAAATCATTAACTTTTTTAATATACTTTTTCGAATAGGTATAAATTTAAATTTCTTTTATTTTTGTTTGAAAATTACTACAGCACATCGTTCTAAAAATACAATCCTCACTCTATATATACCCGCTCTGCATTTTTCCTGTCACAGAGCTTCTCAGTTGTTCAACGCTTCTCATCAATGAATTCTTTTTTAAATTATTTTTTTCCCGTTAAGAGCGCGAGAGCCATAAACCAGGGTGGTGACGTATGCACATTTATGTAGCATACAAATCAGCGCTCACTTGAGGGTGTTTGACACTGCTGCATATGTAGCGGTGGGTTGGGTTGTAACGGGGTGGCGTGGACCTTGCGTGTGTGGTGAATTGATTGAGGGAATTCCTGCTACTAAGAACAACAACATCACACAACATACACACATGCAGCACACCACCAGACACTTGAGGCGGTCAACAGCAACAGCAATGGCAACAACAACAATACACTCAACAACAGCGCCACTCAACGACTTTGACGCAAAGCCACTTCACGGAAATGTCAATGCAAAGCGTGAACACGACCAAGTACGAGGGCGCTCAGTGACTCAGTGACTCGGCTAATACAGAGTGTCCTTATGGTTAGTAGGCAAGCGCGAGAGCTTGCGAGCGACAGAGAACCGGTCATGCATGCTTACGTCTCTGTGTTTTCATATGTAAATGTGCTTGTGAGTGGGGTGAGGGGTGCGTGGGTACGCGCAGTTTCTACCACGATTCAACGAAGTTAGCCTAAAAATGCCTTAGCTGCTTGCTCGGGAGCATTGGCGCTCGCTACTATGGCCAGTTGCAGTTACGCGTCGAGCTGAGCAAGACATCAGCAAAAGCCAGGGCAGTCCAGTAACGTAGAATGAAAGTGCCGCCGAATGCTTGAATGGCTACAACGGTTTAGCAGAAGAGAGCGTTGCATGTGTTTGTGTGTGTGTGTGTGCGCGCGCGCGTGAGTGTATGTGTTTGTGCAAAAGTGTTTGTGCTGTCAAGCAAGCGTAGTGTATAAAGAAGAAGAAGAAGAATAAGTGTAAGCAGCACCAGCTAAAGAAGAAGCAGAAATAGGCAAGCACAAAAAGTGTACGGAAAGCTATGAAAATTTTCAATTGAGATTTTTTTCCGCAAACTCTGCTTAGCCTTTGTAGTAAAACCAATTACGCGAGTGCATAGAAAACGAAATTAAGTGTCAGACGCTGAGGACTGAAAAACAAAAAAAACGGTCTGTGAAATTATGCGACAAATTACGGTGCATGTGGTGCAGAGACAAGTGCGGTGACGAGGCCAGCAACGGGCGAAAGCTGAAAGTCATTGTATAACCAGCCGCCGCAAATGTTGGAAAATATTAAACATATACACAAGCGAGCCTACAAGCGTGCAAATGTATGCGTAGCGAGTTAGCCTGACACTACACATGGACGGTCGGTCAGTCAGACGGGTAGTCAAAATATTGCACGAAAATTCTAAGTGACCAGCAAATCTGCTTTCATTGTGCAACCAAATAATTTTCACTTATCAAAGAAAAAAGAAAAAATTTATATATATCGCATATTGCAAAATTAATTGTGTGAAAAAATAATATTTTAACTCAGCTCGACAGTGGTGAAAGAACAAAAATGTTGTGGAAAGTCAGGCGTTCACATATTGTGGCAGCCGTTCGCAGGAAATTTTCGGCAAACCTATAGTAGGTACATAAACCAGTAACCATCCAAATACTCACCTATCCACTAGCCAAACTGGCGAGCCACCTAACTATCTGCCTACCAGCACGCCTGGCATAGGTATATACGTACACACACATGCATACACACAAGTAGTACATATCGATTTTCAACCAAACCAAACCAAACCAAGCCAAGCCAAAGCAGAGCAAAACCAAATAGACGACCCAAACAGCCAAACAGCCAAGCAACCTTACAACCCAAGCCATTTCAGCCTCTTTCATAGACAAAAGCCGAAACGTACAAAACTCAACACGCTACGGCAGCACTGCCACTGACTGTGGCAACATCAATAACAACAATTGCCAGAGCAAACTTGCCACAGTAGTAACAAACAGCAAACAGACCCATAGCAACTTTGACAAGGAATACACACACACGCGCACGCACACAGCGAGCGAGCACCACCACAGACAGACATTCATAATCAGGCAAACAGACAGACAGCAGCGAACTCACTCACCAATACAAAGACGCAGGCTACACATGTACTCAGCTGTGTCTATGGCTGTGTTGGCTGTTCGTATGTGTTGGCGATACTAAAGATACAGCATTGCATATTACACTCGCTCTCCCCGCCACCGCTTCTTTCCTAGAATAGTAGTTATGCCTCTACCAATGTCAAATGCGTGCTTCATAGCAACAATTTTATGAACTGTATGTTGGTTGAGAATTAGTGATTTCCGCACAGGCGTTTAATTAGTGACAGTTATTTCACAAAAGAAAATTCTTCAATTTGAACAAAAAATTCCAAAAATTAAAAAAAAAAATGTTGACCACCATATTTGTGTTTCAATTTGCTTGGCTCACCTATTTTGCTTGAAAACATTTATTTGTGTTGGTTGCTGTGCGCTCACTGGCATTATTCGTGTGTGGTAGCATAGCTTTAGGCGCAGCATGGTGTTGGTGCTGGAAAATACCGGTTCCGTCACGCTGCATTGTGATTTATTATGGGATTTGTTAAAATTGCTCAAAACAGCTGGTGTTAATTTTTTTTTTTTTTTTCAAATTGAAATTTGTGTCGACAATATGGAAATTTCGATTGGGGTTTGTTGTATGCGTGAGATGAGTGCGTGTAAGTGCATACAAATAAATATTGTAACGATTTTATTTTAAGACGGAAAATGTAAGCTGGACCAGCCTGAAAATATCTCCATAAATCGCGTTAACTTTAAAAATATCTTTTCCAAAAAGTTACCTTAGATCGTAGAAGGGTTTAAGCTTAAAAGGTTTGCATAAAAAATGTTTACATTTTATTAATTGAGTCAAAATAGTAAAATTGTAAAGTACTTTCAAATCGATTCGACCTACGTAAGGTATTAGTATTTAGTATTTCCCAAAAAAATTTTCGGGTAAGGCGTAGAATTTAATAAATTTCATAATTCGGACGGTATCTTTACTTATCTGATTTTCCAAAGTATCTTTTTTTTCTGATTTGACTCCACTTTTCAATTTCTTTATATGAATTTTTTCATCGCCTTCATTCGTCTCAGATTTTTAAACTTCGCTGATTCGATTTCTTCATAAAACACAAGGTGGGCATTATATATATATAAAATTGGCGCGTACACCCTTTTGGGTGTTTGGCCGAGCTCCTCTTCTATTTGTGGTGTGCGTCTTGGTTTTTTCCACAAATGGAGGCACCTACAGTTTCAAACCGACTCCGAACGGCAGATATTTTTTATGAGGAGCTTTTTCATGGCAGAAATACACATTTGGAAGTTTGCCATTGCCTGCCGAGGGCCGACCGCTATTAGAAAAAACTTTTTCTTAAGTTTTTGATCTTTCACCGAGATTCGAACCGACGTTCACTCTCTGAATTCCGAATGGTAGTCACGCACCAACCCATTCGGCCACGGCGGTTGCGGCCGTTACTAAATTTAAAATCGTTACAAAGTAGAAGTATGTTGTTGTTGTTGTTGTTGTTCTTGTTGTTGAAGTGGTTGATTATTTCCACTGAAATAATCCTAATTGGTGACGAGCACCGTTTTACTATCGCTGCTTTGTTTTTTGCTTCTAAGTCAGCTCCATTTTGTGAGGTCAAAGTATAGCATCAAATTCTTTATCTCGATGTCTGAGATCTCATGAATTTGCTGTAAGAAAGGCTTACCGAAAGAGCGAGGTTCTGCCCTAACTAGCCCTTTTTTTTTGTTTTTTTTTGTGGAGGAGGGGAAGCATATAAAGCCTATGGCAGAAGCCGTGGTGTGGGACTTAAACGCAACTAAACCCCCCTCATGTCCTACGGTATGTCCTCCTGGAACTTCACCGTTAAGTAGTACGTCAGGAGGCCGTTGTGAGTATATGTATTATTACTCAATCGCCTGTTATTGTCATTCTGTTCTGTACATTGTGTTAAGGAGCTCTTTCTAGGGACCTACGTGCATATTCCGCGTATTGAAGGTTCTTCATGATATTTGCGGCCACTACACATGTAATTTTCCAGTTTTCTTCGTTTTCGCACATATGTGGGATAAGATTTTCTCACTTATGTTTTCAACAAACGCTCCCTCAAGCATATTTCGCTCATTGGAACAAGATATGCCTCGCCGTTTCTTGTTCTTTCGGGGCACTGCGGGCAGTACGGGTCGTTCTCAAGATGGAACCTGTGTAGGTATGCTTTGAAGCAACCGTGTCCAGTCAGCAACTGTGTGATAAAAAATCAATTTCTCCGTGTTTTTGCTCAATCCACCTCGCAATGTTCGGAATCAGTTCAAAGGTCCACCTACCTTTCTCGGATTACTCCCATCGTATCTGCCATTCTTCAATTGTTCGCAGCCTTTCTTCTTTTTTAGCCACGTTCGACGGTTTCTGCCCAATGGTATTATGTAACCTATACATCTCAACCGCGATAGGCAAGGTCGATAGGCACCATTCCCGTTATCACATGGATTGCGTCATCTGAGACAGTGCGATAGGCACCGGCTAATCGCAGGGCGCCAAGTCTGTATGTGGCTCGTATGTGTTGGAGGTACGATGGCTTCGTGTTTGCCCAGATTGGTGCTGCATACAGAATCACTGAGCTTGTGACTGTTACATTTACGCATTAGTCTAGTCAACGCGTTATTTATTCTTACGGCTTTTTCACTGACTGACTCTAAATGATGCTTAAAGGCCGTTTTCGAGTCAATGGGTACTCCCAGATATTTGATATATGGCTGCGACCTTACATCATGGTCAGCTACCGTAATCACTAACTCTTCACGTACCCGTCGTGTTGTCAGTAATACGACTTCAGGTTTTTGAGCTGCAAGTTCTAACTTCACATTTTTAAGCCATCTTCTAATTCTTACAATTGCATCGTTGCATAACGCTTGCAACACATCCAGGATGCTTTCACACTACCACCAACGCAATGTCGTCTGCGTATCCAATGAGGGTAGCATCTTCAGGAAGCTCAAGCTTGAGGATACCGTCATACATAGCATTCCAAAGTGTTGGGCCAAGCACCGAGCCTTGTTAGACACCGCCAGTCCCTGGATATTCACATAAGTAGTGGAAAAGACTTTCCTTCACCCATTCCGCTTGAGAGCTTCTGCAGATG